>JANIHY010127194.1:0-13368 GCA_027479065.1 Erythroxylum brevipes
ATCTCTGCGTGGATACCTTTAGAGATAGTCTCTATTGGCTATTCAGGTTTGAGTTTTCATACCGACACCGGGATCCTAGTTTTCGGGAAGGTCCTGGGAATAAAAAATTTTTGTTTCCGCTGCTGGAACATGTGATGTTCCTCCCAGGATTTTCCTACACAAGGTACATACCATGGTAAATAGGTGACAACTTTGGAGAACTACTTCTTTACAACAATTATTACTAATAGGTTTGGAGTTTAAAAAACTCCAGATCTCCCTCACTGAACTCCCGATCTGCTCTTTTATGATCTACATTTTATTCTATACGATTGTGAGCCCTTTGGAGATGGAACCTTGTAGATGCCAATGGCATCTCCCTATTCTTTATTATCTAATTGATAATCAATTTTTGAGTGTCCTCCTTAAAATAAGGTACATAGGTAGGTAGAGGGTAGTTGTAAAACAGCTCAAAATCAATGAAACCAATGATCGTGTGGTATGGTGTTGCACCAACACTTGACCAAGGAAAATCTATTATACCAAACTAGTTAGTATGAATAGAGAAGCACTGCCCATTTGACCGAGGGTGGTAAGTTGTGGAGAACTTGAGGCATACCTGTGTAACTTGAAAAATTTCCTTCAGAACTTACTCAAAAAGAGTGGATTCTAATCACTTACAATGCTCTCAGCACCTTGTACAATTTTAAAAAATGGATGAGAAATAATTGAGTTGTATCGGTAGTTGATAAAGGATGTTTAATGGGTATGAAATGCCCATATTTTCCAAAACAATCCATGATCACCATTACACCTGTTCTTCCCTTCCAAGGTTGGAGACCTTATATGAAATCTATTCTTATCCCCTTCCATTGTCCCTCGAGGATAGGTAGTGGCTGAAGCTTATACAGATATTACACATTCTCACACTTACTCCTCTGAAAACTTACATATCCCTTCACATAGTTCCTTATTTCCTTACTTATCCCTTTCTAATGAAATATATTTTGCAACCTCTTGATAGTCATATTAACCTCAGAATGACCTTGATGTCTTGCACAAAGAGATGAGTTTCATATGCAAATCCTTTTCGAACCTAATGACTAGCATTCCTCTCTATCGTAACATTTCATTTTTCCGTTCGTAATTGCTGAAAGGAAGGTTCCTTCTTCCATGCATTTTATAATGTCTTGAATTATTGCATCCTCCTTCCAATTGCTCCTAATTTCCTCTAATAATCTGATATGGATTTGAGACATGGTAAGTGTGAGAAACTTCGTGCTTGTTATATAGGACAACACATGCAGCACCCCACTCTCGTAAGACACGTGCCCGATATCTAGGGTGATATCTAAATCCGTGCCCTACGAGGGTGACATTATAAATACAAATATATGCGTAAATAATAACCAATTCGGGCCCACTTTCATTCATAAACATTTTCAATCAACATAATACAATCAATAGAATTCCAATAACTAATTGGGCCCATTATAAATACAAAACACTTTAGTCATAATGTCTTTACATTCCACCATAAAAACCATTGTATACACATTATACAAAAATTTCGGAATAAATTATTTTATAGAAATTGAGGAATACAAATTTATAAAAAAAATAGGAAAACACTAATGCAGACGCGAACTGATTCCAACCTATATCCCTTACTCGAATTCTGATGCTGAAAAATATTTGCAAATTTTGGGTGAGTTTTGCGTACTCAATGAGTGACTATCATGGATGGCTCACTCAATCACATAACACATAAATCACATTCACAACATTTCACATTTCGCAATCAATACAATTTAATCATTCGTATTATCCATATGTAGTATGCATGAGACCCACTTTCCATTTATTACTTTGTTGTGACTAAGTACCTAAACTATCCTATATAGGACTCATTGATAACTGTCCCATATAGGGCTCATTGATAACTGTCCCATATAGGGCTCATTAAATGTTGAGCCTGAGGCTCTTTTTCACTCGTTGAGCTTTAGTTCTGATCGGTAGTTACTCTGGTCACAACTACCATTATGTTTCATGCATTCATGAAATGAAATGCATCAATCACATTCGCATGATCCCATTCAATCACATTCCCTTATCATCGGACCTTAGTCCGATATTCAATATTAAGTTGAGAATCACATTTTCACTTACTTGCAAATGCTCATTCAAAACACATTTATTATCAAATTATATACTTTTACTTCATCTCATTCACATACAAGCAACACTTCAATATCTCAACCAAGCATCAAAATCATCGGACCTCCTGTCTGAAAACCAACATAATCAATCACATTCATATAGACATTCAGTAGTCAATCAATACAAAAATTCACACAAAACAAACAATGAAATGAGATCACTTAGGTCTATTCATAGTACGCTTCCTATTAACATTTATTTCCAAATTTTAGGAACACATGAATGTGGACATTTAACCTTCACAACTCATTTATCCAAGATACACATACATCACAATTTGTACAATCATAAGCGTTTAATAATGCACATGCCTGAAATGAAATATGTAAAATGCATGTTTATGACAGTCCCGAGCATTTTACCATTAATTTCATCACAAAGTCATTCTCATATCAAAACTCATCTAAGTATAATTTATACTTAGGTTTATTCCTCACTAAAACCATTAAAATCTCTATTCCTTTCTCATTAAATCACTTCAGAATTTTTCCAAGTCACACTTTTAGGTCTACTATTCACATTCAATCAGAAAGTGAAATTGATGTAATTTGATCATACTCTCTTCTAGAAAAGTGTTCCTCTATGTCTTATCTTTTCATTGACACCAAAATCACTCAATTTAGTTTAGTAATTTGGAAGATATGCCACAAACATTTTTGAGCTATTCATATTCAAAAACAATATGCTATACACTACTTCCATCCAAAAATTAAACATCTTAGAGACTGAATCACAATTCGACTTCTTCATATAATTTGTATCCCTCTTTTTCTAGTTTACTCAAAATTAAAAATCATCTCATTTTAAATCCTACAGATCAAGATATCATCAAAATACTGAAACATATTTAGTAAAATATCCAGTTCAAGCTCTTCCAACCGATATCCTTACTTTGATTTGATCAATCTTTTTTGAGTCAAAACCAAAAGCTATAAATTTGTATGAAGAGATAGAGGAATGTATTATGAATTCAATGCTTTAAAAATAAGGTCATTTGGAGGTCAAAAGATAAAGATATGATTAAAAGAGTGGAGTTTGTTCAAATTGGGATGACGCGCACGCGATGCGCAAGTAGTCGCGATATGCCCATGTTACCAATCGAGTCGCGATCGCGACTTCTCCCTTCCTCCATTTCTTCTTCCGACCTGAATTTATAAAATCGGCATAACTTTCACTACAAATATCAGATTAAGGTCATTCAAAGACCATTTCGAAGAAGATTTCTAGATCTACAACTTTTAAGAAGATTTAGAAAACAAATTTTGTCTTTATAAGGGTCACAATTTCAAAATAATGTAACTGTCCCAAATGTCCATCCCATGCAGCTTAGTCGATCATTTTTAGTTCAATACTCATCATTTATTCATTATTATAATTCCATTTTAACTCAATATCATCTATAATCAAATTATAGCCCATGATTGACCATAAACACTAATAAAAGAACATACACATATATATGCATTAATCATCAATTTTTTGCACATATTCAACTTCATTTCCACTTTCATTTCACTTCTAATTATCACCTTGATCCTTCACATTTCAAGACACCACATTAATACCTTTTTCTTAGCTTTAGAATCATTTTATTTCATCACAAAAACATCCAAAGAGATTCACATTAATTCATCAAGAAAATAGAACAAAAAACCCC
Organism: Erythroxylum brevipes; assembly: GCA_027479065.1. Classification (NCBI taxonomy): domain Eukaryota; kingdom Viridiplantae; phylum Streptophyta; class Magnoliopsida; order Malpighiales; family Erythroxylaceae; genus Erythroxylum; species Erythroxylum brevipes. The sequence continues at coordinate 3,857 of JANIHY010127194.1, forward strand.
ATATGTATCCATTTTTGTTTTGCACTTTTTCCTACACCCAGTACTGAACTTCAAGCCAAAATTGGAACCTCTTAAAGACAGAATTTGAAATTGATGTCTTCATATAAAATGTAGCCCTATGTTGCTAGCTTAATCCAAACTAAAAATCATCTCAATTGAACAACTATCAAGCAAGTTATGGCCAAAACACAGAAGCATACTCGTAGGTCATGTTGTTGCAACATTTTCTAGCTCAACTGACAAATTTTTGTTTCCAAATCTTACCCTAGTAAAACTCATACCAAGATCACCTTTTCTACCTATAACTCCTCATTCTTAGATCCATTTAAAATCCAAAACATTCACAAATCAATTCATGATCTATATTTGATCATTAACCAAAAACAGAACATATTCATTAGCCCATTCATGGTTGATTTTCTGCACTCATCCTAATACCATTATATGGATCATCCAACTTCCAAAATATATCTATAACAAATCATGGGTCATTAATGATCATTCATAATTACAAAAACATGAAATTTAAATAGATTTTTCACCATCCACGTCACACACATTCAACTCACAAAATCAAGTCATCAATCCCACATTTCTCATCATTCTAGTTTCATTTAACAATACCCATAATATTTAAAGCATAACTTACTTGGTTTAGCTTCCAAATCTTCAAAATAACACTTAGCCCTAGCTCCCAAGCATCCTACTATCTTCATCTTGAAGGTGGGTAGGCTAAGTTTTTCTCATGGAAAAGAAGAAGACATTATGGAGGAAGTGGCAAGAGAAAGATGAGAGAGATAGGTTCATTTGAATGGAGATTGGTAACAAAAGTCATGGAGAAGGAGAAGAAGAAGGAGAGAGTCACGAAAATGAAGAAGAAGTAAGCAAAAATACAAAACCTTTTAATTTTCTTTCAAATACATGATAGCATCGTGGGAGGCAATAAGGGGGGTCTTTAAAATTAAAAAGATAATGACTTAATACATGTTTTGGCAAGTGATCAAATTCCCATGGATTTAAACTAGTTCTCTTATTTAACTAGTCCAATCAATTTTAATTTCTACTCCAATTGTCTCCTAATTTTCAATGACACTTGTTAATAAATTCCTACATCATTTATAAAAATTTTCATTGTCATTTGACCATTATTTCTACTACTATAAATCAATTGTTCTACTACTTGGCATTTTTTCTAGTCCAAAAATACCCTTAAATTTCAAAAAATTCCCAAATTTTGTAAAAAAATTAATTCACTACTTATACACTCCAAATGAGTGCATGAATAATTTTTTTCATGTGCAAAAATCACAATTCACATGTGTGTGTATGTTGTCATTATACATGAACATGAAATGCATTTTCTAAATATCTCTTTGATCTCACATGTACCACATTTTAGGTTTCTAACCCCTAGTATAGGAATGGGATTTTACAACACATCTACCGCTTAATTCTCCTTCCCACTTTGATATATCACCTCGAAATGATACTTAAAAAACTTCAGAAGCCATGTTTGTTGGAAAGGGTGGAGATTTGTTGTTTTAACAATTATTTTAGGCTTTCGTGATCAGTTTGCACATAAAACCTCCTTCCAACTAAGGGAATGATGCCATTAGGGATCGCTTTCACAATGGCTGGGAACTCCTTCTCATAAGTGGATAACCATTTATGCTTGCCTACTAGGTTTTTACTTAAGAAGTTTTTCCTTCTATAACACTACTCTAATACTTGTACAACAAGTGTCGACCTCTAAAGTGAAATCAAGCATAATCAAGATTAGGGTTGACATGAGCACCTTTTTCACTTCTTCGAAGTTCTGTTGTTTTCATTATCCCTAAGCCCAATCATTGGTCACTTAGGCCTTAGGCAACTCATTCAAGGGCTAGGCCATTTGAGAATAATTCCACATGAATCTTCAATAGTAGCCCACCAATCCAAGGAAACCTATCAGCTATTTGAATGATCCAAGTATTAGCCAATTTCTTATTGTGCCCACCATTTTTTAGGCAACCCCTTTTTTAGAGATGGAGTGGCCAAGATTTTTTAGTTGTCGAGCTCTAGAAGTGAATTTTCTCCCATTGAGATATAGTTTGTGGTCTTAAAAAGTTTTGAGAACTACCCTAAGGTATGATATGTGCCACTTGAAACCTCGACTATAAATTTGTATATTGTTGAAATAGACAAACTTGGACCAATAACGGAAGGTCTAAATATCTCTTCAATCAAGCTCTAAAAGTTAAAAGGAATGTTTGTCCACCCAAAAGGCATTACAAGGAACTCGTAATGTCCTTTATGGATTTGAAAAGCAATCTTCGTAACATCTTCATTGTACATTGGGAATTGTTGGTTTCTAGACTTTAGGTCCAACTTTGAGTACTAGCTTGATCTATGAAGCTCATCAAATAACTCCTCGATTAGGGGTATTGGGAACTTATCTTTCATTGCCCATTTGTTGAGCTCTCAATAGTAGATGCACATTTGCCACAAATTGTCCTTCTTCCTTATCACCACTACTGGAGATGCATATGGGCTTAAGCTACATCGTATGAACTCTTATTACAACAACTCGAATATCGCTCTTTCAACGATTCTTTCTGCTTCCTAAAGTAGCAAAATAGGAAAACATTGATTACGTCTGCTCCCTCCTTAAGTTTGATCCTCTAGTCCTAAGTTCTCCTTAGAAGGAGCTGTTTAGGTTCTTATAATGGTGATTTATACTTTACTAGTAATGATTAAGCCCATTAATAGATGCAGTTTGATCTTCTAGATTCATTTGTTGCAACAGATGCTCAACGGGGTAGCTTAACTATATCATATACAATCTCCCCACATATTCCCCCATTAGCATTTTATTTAGCCTCTTGGTAGACACCATCTTCATGCCTTGTTTCTTACTTCCTGATATAGTTACCATTTTCCCTTCCTAGGTAAACTTCATAGTGATTGCCTTAAAGTTACATGGGACATTGCTAAGGTTGATTAGCCATTGCAACCCTAAGATGACTTTGTAGCTTCCTAGAGGGATTACTAGGGCGTTTATTATAAAGGACACCACTTGCTTGCCCCACGTAACCCCCTTATATCATTGATGCAACTCAATTCAAGATCTCCCCCAATTATAGTTTAGATTCTAGAAATCTCCTCCAATTGGCTTTAGCTTCTCCTAGATAAAGTTTCATCAAGGAAGATCAACACTTGGATAGGTTTTCTCTAATGATAAACCCTCACTTGCATTTGTTTACATTCTTCTGCATTGATTCCCCGAATAATGGCCTTGAACAAGACATTAGGTTCATATTGCTCTTCTACATTTTCTTCAATTGTTTCATGAGGTTCCTCTTCACGTTCTACGTCCCATTCAACTATATATAGCTGCAGTTGTTTCCTTTTTCATCAATGGCCATGTATGTAGCCCTCATCGCACCAAAAACAAAGTCCTTTGGCTTGACATTCATTAAAGTTCTTATTGCTGATTACTTTGGATGAAGCTGAACTCCTACTTAGGCCACTCTTTGTAGTGTTTCCTTGGGCTCTAAGTTGGTAAGACGCCTTTATCTGGTTGGATTTTGAGGCCTATGTTCATTGAGGATCCTCCTTTATGGTTTAGGATGTTGTTGATGCTGGGTGAAACGTAGCTTTGGAAGTTCCCATTCATATTGCATGAACATTTAAGATTGCTTCTTACATCCTTGCCAGTGAGTAGGTTTGTTGAACAGTGTGGGGTTTAAGGATTTTAACTGTTACTTCTATCTTGCACACTATTCTTACACTGATTGCTCATGTTTGAATTGCTTAAAATCACCTATAGAGTCTTTAAAACCTCTATATTGAATCTTTGCCTTATCACATCAACCACCTCTTCCCACTCTATTGGTTCCTTCTTTTGTAGTTTCCATGTGGTTAGTTAATATCATTCTTGCACTCCCCCCTCCAAATGCAGTATTGCAATCCCTATTTTCTTCTCATTTGAAATATTTTCAAGCATGATTTTTTTTTCACTTGTACACCCTAACTCTTTAATCCACTTCCTTTAAACATTGTCTTAAGTTAGCCTAATTCCTTTTTCTACCTCTCTATCCTACCTTGATTTTCCACCAAGATCTTCTCGCTTTTGTTTTCATTTTCTAGAAATATTTTTAGGTTTTCCTTAATCCTTCTGAGTTTAGCTATGCATGTTCTTTCTACCATGGTGATGTTTTAAGGTCGACCTGTAGCGCATTGTTAGCATAAAGTACATACTAGAACACCCTGAGAACATTCCAATAGATAACCTATAATAATGAAACGCTAGAGCATTCGCAACATTCACTTAAACATGGCATCATCATTCTTTATTCTCTTATAAGACATCATTAAACAGGCACAATATTTTAAAATCTAAATTTCCTAATACAAAATATCCATACATATACATCGTCATATCCTAATACAAAATATACTACATGAAAGAGGAAATTACCCAAAAATCTATCTAATCTTTTGATCTCAACTGACCGACCTTTGAGCCATTTCTTCTCCAAAAAACACAAGATTATGCTTCTTGTAGTGTCTCTCAGTAGCTAATGTCCTCTCTCGGTCCTGAAAAATCAACGTTACAATTTTAATGAGTTTTGTGAACTCAATGAGGTAACCATCATCGATGGCTCACTCAATTCATGCAACACATCAAACATGTAACATATAATTCACATCTTTTCATTTTTGCATAAAGCATCACATATCAGTTTTAGAACAATCATACCGAACATTTCATTCATACAAAATACACATATCAATTATAAATGCAATCCATGTGAGACTCAATTTCATTTATTATTATTGTTGTGACCGAGTGACTTTTTTTGTAGCCCATATCCCTCATCGATACTGAGCTATATCAAATAATGTCTCACATCCTTTAGTGGATACCAGGTACATTCACAACTAAGCCTGAGGCTCTGATCACAGTTCGAGCTTTAAACTCTTTATACTGACGGCTCCGGTCATAACTACCTTTATCTTTCATGCATTCAAGTAATAGAATGCTTCACATTAACATATTCCCAATAAATTACATGCTTTCACTTTCACATTCAAAACACATTTATCATTGGATCTTGGTCTGGCATTCAACAAAAAAATTGTTGAGAACACATTTATTTCTCCTCATTCACATACAAGTAACACTTCAATATCAAATTCAAGCATCAAAATTTTTGGACCTTCGATGTCCGAAATCCAATAGTCAAACTCACATTCATAAGATCATTCAAAACATATCTAACACAAACAATTTATTGAGTAAGACCGTCTAGGTTACTCACAGTTTGCTCCCGAAGTTATTGCCTCAAAATTTTAACAATGTCTGGATGTTGACATTCCAAATGCTCCTCTATAATATGCAATATATACACATATCACAATTATGAACAATTTCATAAATATTCATGGATGAAGCTTTATGTATATGAAAAATGTACAATGCATGTTCAATGACATTCCCAGGTATTTTTCTATTGTTCAAGTCACATAATCAATCCAATATCAACACTCTCTTAATTATCATTCATACTTAGGGTTTACACCTCACTAAAACTATTATAATCAAAATTCATAACTCTTTTGGTCAATTTAGATTTTTCTTGAAATACTTTCGGGTTAACTTTACATGTTCTTTCTGACTAGGAAAATGAAGTAATTTGAGAACACTTTCTTCTAAACAATTGTTCTTTTATCTCTTAAGTTTCTAATGACACTAAGATCATATAATTTGATTTAGTAATTTGAAAGTTATACTCAAATACTTTGGACTGAGTATGTTCAAAATTTTGGCTAGTGCATGATTGTGCACTCCAAGTTGTACAATTCATATCTCTCAATTACAATATCCACAAATGACAAAATTTATACCAATAAAAATTTAAGAAAATAATCTACAACTTTTGTGAAGACAAGTTTGTCTGATTCAACCAACATCAATACAATTTATTTGATAATTACAAAACATGATTTCTGTCACAGGTAGTGCTGCAGTCTAAGCCAAAATTGAACTTCAAACTAAATTTTAAGACCCTTAACGACATAATTAAAATTCAATTTCATCTTAAAAATTGTAACTGTATGACTCTAGTTTATTTTAAATAAAGAATCATCTCATTTGGAAACCTACAGATCAAGATACTATCAAAATAATAAAGCATATTCAATGAAAATACTCCAGTCAAGAAATTCCAAAACTTCTCATCAATTTCGTCTTGAATTCAACAATCAATTTCCTGTAAATGATTTCAGAACGAAAATATGTTTTCCATCGCTAATTGCAGTCCAATTAGTGACGGAAACTTTTACCGTCCCTAAAGTCCGTTGTTAATTTTACCTGGATGGTTTCCCTCCATTTGTAGCGACGGAAATTATAACCGTTGCTAAATGAATTTTTTCATGACGATTTCCGTCGCTAATTTGGTACGTTTTATTTTCCATCGAAAATTATCCGTCACTAATTCCTACTTTTCTTGCAGTGAGTAACACATAAATATAAATTAAATCTAATAATTATGATTTTATCATAGTTTTAATTGTATAATACTTATTCCAAAGATTTTACTTTTAGTATAAGATATCAAACGTAATTAAAAAATATAGAAATATAAAAATGTTTTTATTAACTAAAATAATAATTATGTATATAAAATTACAATCAACCGACTGATTGCAAATACATGTACTAACAAGATAATGGAACTTTGGGACCATACATGAGTTTCCAACCTTCATAGTGCCTACTGTTAAAAAGGATTTTCTTGGACTCGAACTTTCACTGCAAGTCGCGCCAACATTCATACGACAATCCTACTTAGGTCCGCTTAAGTAAAGATTCATCTTTCTCACGTAAATGTCACCAAATAATTTCGTTAGCCCTCGAACACATCACGCGCACACAAATGTTTAAGTGTTTCCCTTACACACGAAAAGAACACAAGTGTAATATAGTAAAGAAAGCAACAAGAGATTTTTAAATGTAGCCGAAGCTATCTCTTTCATTAACTCTCAACAAAATATTAACAAAAGACACGAGTACCTCCTACTCGAAGCACTCAAGAAGCTCCCTACTCGAAGCCCTTACAATGAGAACTCTCCCCCAAAAGCTCTCAACTCTCAAAGCTCTCAACTCTGATCTAATCTGATCTGATGAATAGGTCTCAACTCTCTTGAGCTATTTATATGCTCCTCTAGATGACTAAGAGTCCTAATTGAATTCTACTAGCTAAGGTCACAATTTTATCCTATCTAATAAGATTACATCACATTTAAAATATTTACCCTATCTAGGAAAGATTATCCTTATCCGCGAATATCTCCTTTATATCATCCATAACTGCCACGTCACTACTGATGTGTCTTGACAACAACCTATCCGTATATAAGTCCATCAATGCACATCCATGGACAAGTCCATCTTTCATGATCAAGCTCATTCATGGTGCAGTCTCGCCGCTCCATGACTAAGTCACAAGTCACAATCTGAGGTAGTATTTTATCTTGCATATATTACATACCTTCGACCTGCCTCACTGAAATTAGGTGTTTATGCGTCTCGTCACGCACGCATGCCTTTGCACATCCTCGCAGGGTCTTTCACATACCTTTGTGCCTTCTCGCGCACCCTCGGGTCTCGTATGACTTAGTTTTTCAAATCCACGTGGCCTTGCATCTGAATCTCACATCTCATTGAAGATTTTCGTCAATGCGTGCCTACACTTGCCCACGTATATCGAATCTTGCCTACTCTCGAGATCTTCATCGATACTTCCCGCATCTCTTGCTTACTTTGCAAGTTCCTTGAGTTTTGCTTGAACACTTGCAAGACTTCACCTTATTCCATCGTCAATACACCTTCCTCGTGTCAACTTACGTGTCAAGCATTGATTAAGGCTAGCCAATATTCACACGATCCCACAGTCTGAACTTAGGGGTCTAACAAACCACCCCCACTAGAAGAATTTGACGCCCTCGTCGAAATAATCTATGGGCACTCCTCCACGAGCGGTTCACTCGAAAACTCCTTCATCGACTATCGAAGATTAAAGTAAGCCTTCTCTTCCAATGGCACCTTTTTCTCGCACCATCTCCTCTTTTCGTCAAGTTTGCTTTTGCATGGGCGCTTCTCCACGAGGCCTATACAATTTATGTAGGCGATGTTATTGATGGTCCCTTCTCCCAAATCATCTTCATCTCTCCCTTCTTTGTCCTTCACGACTATGGAGTTCATCTGTTCCTCGCCCTTCTTGCTTTACAGGCATTCTCGAGCAAAATAAGGCCCCTGACAGATGAAGCATGCAACTGATCCCTTCGATTGCTTCTTCTTCAGTTGAGAAGATTCTCCCACCTTCTCTTTGCCTTTCTCCTTGCCATCCTGATTTCCATCATTTTTCTTGCCCTCTCCATAGGTTAGAATTGGTGGTGGTAATTGAAAATCCACTAAGGCATTTACCGCTGCTATTGCGTTAAGGGGTCCTTCATGTTCTACCTCCGAAGTTCCATTTATGCCCAACCTTGCAAGCCTCTAATAAAGTTGAACAACTCGTCCTCCTCCGATATGTTCTGCACGTCTAACATCACCGATGTGAACTTCTTCACATACTGCCTCACTGAGCCGTCTTGCTTTAACCGCTTCAAAGCTTCTCTCGCGAGCTAAGAAGTGTTATTAGGTAGGAACTAATCCGTTAGCTCCTTCTTCATCTTCTCCTAAGTGTCAATGGGAGGTCTACCCGCACTGATGTCAGAGGAGGTTTTTGTTCTCTACCACAGCGTCACATCACCCACTAGGTATATCGTTGTGATTGACACCTTCTTCGAGTCTGTCATCTTTGCCTCTGCAAAGTACTGCTCCATATCTCACATAAAAATTTTGAGCTTCTTGCCATTCCGTTTTCCATCAAAAACTTTTGAGTCTCGCACTTTTCCCATAGTGGTTTCCACTTGGACACCCATCTCGTGCCTTGACATCGCACGTTTAAACACCAACAGATCATAGCTCATCTCCTCACGAGCCTTCACCTCTTCTTTGAGTGCTCTCATAGTAGCTTGAAGCTCCCTCTCCAAGGCTGCTATACGTTCTAACAAAGGAACTACTCCCTCATCCATCAGGGATAGAGACTCAAGAATCACCTTTAATTTAGTTACCCTTTCCGTCAGATTACTTCCACTAGCCATCACTCTAGATTGGCTCTGATACGAGTTGTTACAAAGGTTTTTTTCAGACTTGAACTTTCACCGCAAGTCACGCCCACCCTTATAAGACAATCCCGCTTAAGTCCGCTTAAGCAAAGATTCAGCCTTCTCACATGAATGTCGCTGAACAATTCCGTTAGCCCTCGAACACCTCGCATGCACACAAGTGTTTAAGTATTTCGCTCACACACGAAAAGAACACAAGTGTAATAGAGTAAAGAAAGAAACAAGAGATTTTTAAATGTAGCCGAAGCTATCTCTTTCATTAACTCTCAACAAAATATTAACAAAAGACACGAGTA
>JANIHY010127282.1:0-13338 GCA_027479065.1 Erythroxylum brevipes
TCAACAAATAAATATACTACCCACCTCGAAATGATGCTAGGAACTCGTCCCGATCATCAATTTGATCCTTGCTTCTTCCCTTCTTTCAATTTAAAATTGACCTAAGCCACAATATCCAAATTCGACATCATAAAAATCATAATTCCCAAAATTAACTATCAGAAATTCATAATCATCACTTTTCTAAGCTTTCTAAAATCAGAATTTCTAAAATCTCCAAATTCCAAATTTGACCTAAACCAATTTACTCAAATTCAATCTCATAAATAACTTAATTTTCAAAATTGATTTCATAATTCATCAATGCATACTAATTTTATGAAATCTAAACCACCAATTTAAAAAATCCCCAAATCTCAAAATTGGCCTAAACCAATTTATCTAAATTCAATATCATAAATCACAATTTCTTAAAAATTACTTTCATAATTCTCAAACCCATCATATTTCCTATAATTCTAAGCTATTAATTTCAAAAAATCCCAATTTTTGCAATTTGGCATAAATCCTAATTAATTTCCATCAAAATTAAACACAACCCAAGACATAATCATCAAAATTGAGCTTATAATTAGTAAACCCATATCATTTCCTACATCTCTAAACCAAAATTTGAAGAAAAACTCAAAGTTAAGAAAATTGTTCTTACCTTCCTCTTCTCAATTTTCGGATTCTCCATGGCTTGAAAAGGAGCTTTCATCATTTTCCATCATTTTTCCTTTAGATCAACTTAAAATCTAAGCTTAAAGACCAAAAAATTTCGAAATCTTGCTTTCTCTCTCTTTTCTCTCCTTCTTTCTCCATCCGATTTCTTCTTCTCTCCATTCTCTTCTTATTCTTTCTTTTCTTCTAGAATAATCGAGCTTCTTCCTCTTCAAAAATGACAATCCCTTTTATATCTAGTGCCACATCATTTAAAAATGATGGCTTAAAAGACCAAATTGCCCTTGACTTTACTTTATGCCATTCTCACATGCGGGTTTGATTCGCACTATCAAGCTGAAGGAATTTATCAAAACTTCCTTCTAGAGAAATATTCCTCTATGTCTTAATTTCATAAAGCCACAAGAATCATCCCATTCGGAGCACGACATCAAAAGTTATGCGCAAAACATTTCGGGTATGTTCATGAAATAACACATTTTCCATGTACAATTCTTTCCATTCAGAAATCAACATTTTTAATCCCAAAATTGACATTCGATGTCTTCACAAAAATTGTAACCTTATGTATCTAGTTTAATCCAAAATAGAAATCACCTCATTTCGATTCCCAGATCAAAAGTTATGCTCAAAATACTCTCAGATATTCCTATTCCAAAAACTGCACTCGAAGTCGGACTTCCATTCATAATTTGAAGGTCTTAGGGGCAAAATTGACATTTACTTTCTTCATATGACTTGTAGCCCCATGTCTTAATTTTATTTTTCCTCAAGAATCACTTCAATCGAATCTCTACAGATCCCGAATTTCGCAAAATAATGAATCATGCTCAGAAAATTAATCAACTCATTTTGATTAAATTAATCACCATTAATTTAATCTCATAAAATTACAAATTTCCCATGACGATGTAGGGAATTGTCTTAGAAATTCAACACTTCAAGAATCAACTCAATCGGATGTCGGACGGAAAAGATATAAGAAAAAGATTGAACGAAGGTCGAATTGAAGGAGGAATAAACAAAAGAATTCAAAACGGTGTCGTATAGCACGCCGGAGAAGCGGCGTCGCACAAGAAGAAAACGGCGCGCGCAGAGGAGAGGAAAATATGAAATAACATCGCGACAGAGGAGGCAGAAACGGCGTCATTGCGGAGCACGCGCGCGCGTGCAGGGCAAGGGCTCGCTCGTCCTCGCGATTCTTTTTCTTTTTTTTCACATGAAAATCTGAAACTTCCAAAATTTATAACTCCTAATCCCGAACTCCAGTTTTGACAAACTTAGTCTCTATAGAAAGCTTGAAGGAAGCTCTACATCTTCCACGAAAGACATAAAAATCAATTTGACCTCTAAGGAAGTCCATTTTTCAATCAAAACTTCTGTCCTCTAATAATCATGCTAAACTCATAACAGAAACTTGTAAAAATCATAACTTATTATTCCTAAATCGAACAACTCTATACTTTATATCAAAATAAAGATAAAATCAAACGCTTCACCTTTCATGAAGAACTTAAAGGCTAAATCAACCTCTAACTAGGTAAGTTTTCCAGTCAAAGCTTCATCTATATACTAGGTCAACCCATAACATTTTTCAAACAAAGTCAAATTTATACTAAACTTTGACTATTCATAGCTTTCACTCCCAATATCGAAAAATTGCAAACTTTATGGCGACAGAAAGCTCTTAACATAATCTACAAGTTTCCAGAAAACTATTTTCTCAAATTTTGCCTCAAATAAAAAGTCAACTCTCAAGTCAAACAGTTTATCAATATTCATCCCCAAAGTCAAACTTTCTAAATTCTTCAAATTTTCAAACTTTTTTTTAATTCTTGCTATTTAACTTCATTTCAATCAACTCATCCACTTTAATTTCGTAAACCATACCAATCTACTCAAAACCCGAAGGTATCAAAATCAAAATCATTCTTTTCTTATGAATTTTCTCCAAACATAATTACTTTTATTTCACAATATATATATAAAACCACTCATTTAATTTCACTGATTATTTCCAAATTTTACTTACAAATCGGGGTCCAACCAAATCCATCTCGCATAGCATAGTCTTTGCCATTTCCTAAATCGTCTTATTTTTCCTTTCAACAACTCCATTTTGTTGTGGGGTTCTAGGAGCAAAGATATTATGGAAAATTCCATTCTCTTCACAATTCATTATGAACTTCTCATTTTCAAATTCACTACCATGATCACTTCTAATACTAGCTATAGACAATCTTTTTTCATTCTGTAACTTTTTGGACAGCACTTTAAAACACTTAAAAGACTCATCTTTATGTGATGAAAACAATATCCAACAAAATCTAGTGAAGTCATCAACAATAACAAGACCATAGTTCTTTCTGCCAAGACTCAATGTCCTAGTTGGACCAAATAAATCCGTATGTAACAACTCTAGAGGTCTAGAAGAAGTCACAACATTTTTAGAAGAAAATGTTGTTTTAACCTGTTTACTTTTTTGGCAACTTTCACAAAAGAAATCCTTGTTAAAACTTATTTTTAGTAAACCTCTTACCAAATCATGTTTGATCAACTTGGATATATGTTTAAAACTAATATGACCTAGCTTTTTATGCCAAATCAGTTTTTCTTTATCAGTTGATATGAAACAAAAAATATTTTGATTTTGAAGATCTTCTAAATTGATTTTGTAAAGATTGTTTTGTCTTTTGGCAGAAAAGAATATGGACCCATCCTTGTTTTTTACGTCACAAGAATTTTGATTGAAAGACACTTTAAAATCAGAATCACATAATTGACTGACACTAATCAAATTGAGTTTTAAACTATCAACTAGCTGTACATTATCAATACATGCAAAGGAATCTTTATTGATTTTGTCGATTCCAATTATCTTGCCCTGCTGGTTGTCTCCAAAAGTTACCGATCCTCCCTTCTTATACTAAAGATCTAGGAACATAGACCTTCTTCCCGTCATGTGTCACAAGCATCCACTGTCCAATTACCAATGGTGCTGGCTGCTTCTTCTAAGGAAGGATATCTGCACGTGATATTATTTGTCTCTTAGGTACCCAAATTTTTTTGGGTCCTTTAGGATTAGTTCTAACATAATTCATAGTATGATGCAACTGATGACATTTCTGATGATGATAAGGTTGATGAAATTTCTTCCTAAAGGGAGCAGACTTCTTTTTATGCTGAGTATAGTTTTTAGCAAACCCTAATCCAGTTTTATCATTAGGGTGTCTATATTTCCCTAGCATATCATTCATTTTTCTAGTACTCTCCGTAAATATTGATAGATCAGCTGAAAGACTATTTATTCTTTGTTTCAACTGATTGATCTCTTCAAATCTATCTACAACTACCTTTTTCTTGATCTTGTCTACCTGTTTCTTTAAGCAGACATTCTCCTTTTCTAACACTTGCATGTTTTTCAATTTTTCTATGTACTTTTTCTTAAGCAATTTATACTGCTTTAGAATTGCATGAGAATCTTCTAATAACTCTGAGTATGCATCTTGTAATTCATTAATTTTTGAGGTTGCCTCCTCGTTACTTTCTCCTTCGGCTACCAGACAAATATTTGCTTGCACTGATGCCTCTGAGTCAGTATTTGATTCAGATGAATCTATATCTTTCCAGGTTGGCATCATACTTTTCTTGCCTTCTCTACTCTTCTTTGGCTTTCTTTTTAACAATGGGCATTCGGATTTGTAATGTCCCGGTTTATTGCATTCATAGCATATGATGGATGTTTTCTCATTCTTCCCTTCATCTTTGCTATTCTTCTTGAGGTAGGACTCTTTGTTTCCTTTAGCCTTTTTCTTTCACATGCATCTGATCTTCCTAGAGATAAAGGATAATTCATCATCTTCTTCGCTTGAAACATGATCTGATTCACTGGAATCGTCATCCTTGGCTTCCTCAATCTTCAATGCTTTCGACGATGAGCTCCTCTTCCTTTGATTCTTGTTATTCTTCTGCCTGGCCTTCAATGCAATGGATTTGTCCGTCTAGGCTTATCTTCTGCATCGAGTTCAACTTTATGTATCTTTAGAGATCCAAGCAATTCATCAAGCTTCAATACGCTGAAATCCTTGGCCTCTTGTACAGCTTTGACTTTTGGTCTCCATCTCTTCGGTAAGCTTCTGAGGATCTTTTTAACGTGATCTTGATTGTCGTAAGTTCTACCGAGAGCTTTAAGTCCATTGAAGATAGTTTGAAATCTTCCAAACATCTGATTGATAGACTCTTCGTCCTTCATCTTGAACAGCTCATACTGGGATACAAGAATGCTTATCTCGGATTCCTTTAATTGATTTGTGTCTTCGTGTGCGATGGATAATGTATCCCACATTTCCTTCACAGTGTTGCATCTGTGAACTTTATCGTACTCACTTCTGCTTAGGGCACAGCTTAGAAAGAACTTGGCCTTCGAATTTAGCTGGAATCTCGCTTTTTGTTTTGCAGACCATCTGATTCGTGGAACAACATTTCCTTCTTCATCTACCGGTGTATACGGTCCATTTTCTATTATCTCCCAAAAGTCGATATGAGAAGATTCAATAAAGAGCCACATCCTATCTTTCCAGTAATGGTAGTCTTCTCCATTGAACGCAGGAGGTCTAGTGACGGAGGCACCTTTAGCTATATATATGTGTGACTCTGCCATAGATCTTTCTCCAACTTTGTTACCGCAGTTCTTGGACACCGAGCTCTGATACCAATTGAAGTGAATCACACGTTAGTATAGACTTAATATTCAATATACAAAACACACAAGAAGGGGGGTTGAATTGTGTATCAATTTTTGAAAACAATCCACTTTTTGAACAAAATTTTTGTAAAACAAAACTTGCTTTCTCAAACGATTGAAAAACAGTATTATGAAGTAATTGTATGAACAATAGAAATTAAAAGTTGAGAGTTGAGAGTAAGAATCGACACAACAGTTTTATACTAGTTCACCCCAAACCGTGGGCTATGTCCATTCCTCATAATTCTTTCTGAGATTTCACTATACTTCTCAAAGATACAAGTATTCTTTTCACCGAGTCTCTTCAGGTCTCTTACAACAAGTATTCTTTTCTCACTTAGCCTCTTCAGGCTATCAGCTTTTCTTCCTTCTACTGAAAAATGTTTCGAGCTTTGTTATAGACAATGGTAGCTCTAAGATTAGTACAATGAATAAGATTTCTAGCTTTTGAGTCTATAGCTTTTCTTGAAAATCACTAACTTTTTTAGTCTTGGACTCTGACTCATATTTATAGTCTTCATCTTCAACTGCTTTTTGATAACTACTTCTTTCTTCTTGTTTCTTGATCTTAGAAGAAACGGTTATTCAGTTGAGTTCTGTAACTAATTCAAACTAATTTATCATCTGACATGGTATCGGGTCTTTGTCTTTGATTCTTTCGTCTCATTTCTTCCGTCTCATTTTGCTTCGCTTCATCTCATTCTATCTTCTCACTTTTTTCCGTCTCATTTTAAGCTTTCACTTCCATCTCATTTTGCTTTCTGTCTCATTTTGCTTTCCGTCTCATTTCTATCGTCTCATTTTCTTCTATCTTATTTTTCTCTCGTCTCATTTCCGACTTCACTTCATCTTATATTCTTGGGTCTCATTTTTCTTCCATCTTATATTCTTCCGTCTCATTTTCGATTTTTGCTTCTGTCTTATTTTCGGTTTTTTCTTCCGTCTCATTTTTCTCTCATTTTTCTTCCGTCTCATATTGTAATCGTCTCATTTTTCTTCCGTCTCATATTTCTTTCGTCTCATTTTTCTTCCGTCTCATATTGTATCTGCATTATTATTTGGTCTTCATCAAAATTATTAATCGTAAAGTCATTTTGACTTAACACAAGTGACATTAGAGTCGATAGAAAAGATAAAGAGGTTTCTTAAGAAGTCTCCTTGCACATTCCAAGCCATCAATTGAAATAGTTAAAGATTGTCCCTCAAGGTCTGGTGAATTGATACCCTTTACATTACAAAGTCGATCAATTAAATACTTATTCATTTGTGCACATATATACATATGTTATGTTCAATGCATGCCCAATGACTATTTTGGGTATGTTTCCTTTGTTCACAACTCGACTCATGATCATTCATACTTCAAAATTCATTTATTTCTAACTTGATTTAGTTTTACACCTCAATAATACAAATTTATTCTAAGTTCATTACTCAATCATGCACTAAGGTTCATAGCTCAATACACTTGATTATTATAACATCATCAGTCAATCATTACCAATCCTTTTTTAATGAATTCAGATGACCATGAAATTTGGTGGAGACGAAAGGCAATCTGTAAGGAGCCTGTGGTTTAAATTTTGAGTCAATCGGAGGTCCGAAGAAGAAGTTACGGTCAAAAGAGTGAAGGGTTTTCAAAGTTATCAAACAGCAGTATACCTTCACTATCACGATAATGCACTACTAATTGATCCTCCTTTGTCACGATCATGCTTGTGCACGATCATGCAACCCTCTAATGTTCTCTTTCTGTCATGATTGTGCTTGTGCATGATCATGTACTACCTTTTATTCAAGCATCATTCCAGTTTTTCTTAAAACAATCTTTCAGGTCAATTTTTCATGGTCATTTTGATAAGGAAAATGAAGTATATAGGCAATACATTCCCTAAAAAAATGTTTCCATATGTCTTAAGATTCTAATGAACTAAATTTCATACAATTTAGTTCAGTATTCTGCAAGTTATATCTAAAATTCTACAGACTATTTCCAAATCGAGACAGAATCCAAAAACTCAACTTCAAACCAAAATTTGAAACTCTTAGAGACACAATTCAAATTTAATTCCTTCATGAAAAAGCCATATGTCTCTAGTTTAATCTAAACTTAAAATCATCCCATTTTTATGTCTATAAATCAAGATATATCCAAAATATCGATGCATGTTTAGTGAAAACAATACAACTAATATATTCCAGCAATTCTTCTTTCATTTTTCTAGATTTTTACACTTTATACCAAAGTTAAAATAGCCTCTTTATAGTTCATTAATTATACCTAAGTTAGGCCTGAATCATACTCCAATTACTCATCAATAACCTCTCTTATTCCAATTAGAAATTATTCAATTAATAGCTTACAAATCCTAGTCTTTCATGCATCAAAAATCAAACCATAAACTTTTGCATTATTATACATATAGTCCTAGTTATTTCTCAATTTAAGAACATCAAATTAACATCTTTCTTTAGCATAAATCCACGTTCATTATACATTAAATTCCAGTACAATACATACATATTATAACCTATACAACACAGTTTCCATATACCAAAAACAAAACAGAAACATTTATAAGTTTATGCAAAATTATATGGCACATATCTTCACCAATATCTCGTACACTACATTCCAATTCAGGCATCATTCTCATAGTAATAAACATATCATAAAGATAATCTTATCTACCTACTTTTTAAGATTACAATTTCATCTCAAAACTTCAATTTATCTAAGCCTCCATTCACGAATGATTCATCATAAACTCAAGGTGAAACTAGGTTGATTTTGGATAGCAATATGAAGAGCACTTTGAATTGATTTCTTAGCTATTTTGTGAGGAATTAAAATCTAAATTTTATTTAGTAATTTGAGCTAGGGTTTAACCATAATTCAAAGAGAATATGGATGCAATTTCAGTGGCAAAGGTGAAGAAAAAAGGAGAAGACCACAGAACTTTCCTTGCTGTAACTTTCTTCACTAGGTGCTAGGTATCTTAATTTGGCCAAGGCATTTGTCTTAAGGCATGTATGCCATGTATCAACCTAATATATTGCCATTTATCTACACTTTAAGTTGCCATATGCCACCAATTAATTAGTCCATGTGTCTCCTAATTATTGGTCCACTTGTCACACAATAATTGATCCATTTGTCATTTAATGACTAGTCTATTTGGCACTCATTTAACTATGTCAAATGTCACTCAATTATAAGCTTAATCATCCTAATTTTTCATGTATCAATTTATCCTACCACTTGGCATTGGTCTTAGTCCAAATGTACATTTTAATCCATCAACTTTCCAATCCATAACATTAATACCAATTTATTAATTGAAATCTGATCATACCAAAATTCAATACATATTAATTCATAATTCACATCATGATCACTTAACATTTTTCATACCCCGGAATAAGTCAATTAAGTGCATAAGCTATCTTTATAATGTCTTCTAATATCAATTCGTGTATGAATGTTAATGTTATGCATGTATATGCAATACTTAATCTAGGGTTAAACCTAACATAACAAGCTTATTAAGGTAGGCTTCTTCCATCGAGTCTTCACCTACTTCTGCTTGATCTTTTGTGGCCATGAAATTCATTTACTCCTTACTCACCTTCTATTTTAAGGATTCAAGAACAAAACGTTGCCCTTTATAAATGAAACAAGCAATATATCATTTTGTTTGTTTCTTGAACTTGCATTGAGAATATTCACATACCTTCTCCTTGTCTTTCTCCAAGTCACTCCATGTCCTATCATTTTTCTATCCCTCATTTCTATTTCAAATTGTTGATTCCATTTAGAGATCTACTAAGACATTCGTAGCCACTATCATGCTTAGGAGATCTTTCATGTTCTATCTCCAAAGCTCCATTTGTGCCCAAACTTACAAACCACTTATAAAGTTGAACAACTTGTCTTCCTTAGATATGTTATGCATGTTCAACATCAAAGATGTGAACTTACTCTTATACTCCCATATTGAGCCATCTTACTTTATCCTTTTCAAAGTTTCTCTTCTGATCCATAAAGTGTTGTTAGGGAGGAACTAGTCTAATAGATCGTTCTTCATTTTCTCCTAAATGTTAATGAGAGGTTTACCAACACTGATGTTATAGGAAGTTCTCATTCTCTATCATAACTTTGCATCCTCTACCATATACATAGTCATGATCGACACCTTTTCCAAATCAAATTCCTTTTCCATTGCAAAGTATTGCTTCATGTCTCGTAAAAATATTTCAAACTCCTTAGCATTTTTGTTTGTCATAAAAAAGTTGGGGCACTCATATCTTCACCAAAGTGCTTTCAGTATGCCCAAAATCCTATGTTAAATGACACGCCTTAAGATTGTGATCTCCAATTTAGAATCTTCTTGTGCCTTCATCAAGTCCACTATTTGATGTTGCAACTATTGGATTTGCATCTCCAAAATTTCTAATCGAGATGTGTAAGAAGGGATCTCTTCCTCCTATTGAGGAATTGAATCTATAAGTGCCTCCACTCTATTAACACGCTCTGTCAAATTGTTGTCTCCCACTATATCAATATTTTGGCTTTGATGCTAGTTGATACAAAGGTTTTCCTAGACACCAAACTTATACTGAAGTTGCACTTACTCCTTTACACGATAATCTCACTTAGATCTGATTAAGCAAGACTCAACTTTCTTACATGATTATTGACCAACAAAAATTTATTCTTAAATGCTTCACGACCCTCGTAGTATTTAACTCTCGCATTTGAGTAAGAATATTACAAAAGTATTAAATAATCATAGGCAATAATAAACAAACAAGAACTACAATAAAAACTAACTTTTATTACTACCCCAAAAGTATACCAGGGAATACTCTCTCTTAATTTGTTCCCTTCCCCTCTATTTCTGCCATGGGACAAGGCTTAAATAAGCTATTTATAGACACGTCTGGCTTTATAATTTTGAATCCTAATAAAAATGAAGAAACTTGATCACTTCTATCCTTATTAGATTATATCACACTAACCAATTCGATACCACTCCCATCCAAATAGGATTTTAACTAATAGGAATTAGTTACATCATAACTTTTTTTTTGTTTACAAAGAGAAAAACTAAACTAAATCAATGTCCTAGGGTACACTGCGCCTAGCGCATCACATCTGAGAAGCTCCTGTATGCCAAAAGGGGGCTCTAGGAGAAAATTTAGGCCCGGATTGATCAATCCAACGAGTCGAGTGAGGCTATCTGCACACTGGTTTCCTTCCAGTTACATATGCCGGAGTTGTATCACAGAGGGAGTAGAGAGAATGTTAATGGCCTCAAGTGAGTCGACTTCGACCACAACTTGGCGATATCCCTAGCCCCAGGCCAGCTGAAGGCCCAAATGAACCACCCACAGTTCCGCAGCTAGTGGTGAACCTCGACCGAGATGCTGCTGGAAGCCCCCCCCACCACTCCCTATGGCAATCACAAATAAGACCTCCCGAGGAGATCGTGTAGGACCCCGGGTGCAATGCGCCATCCAAATTGACTTTCACCCATCCCGCTGGAAGCCTAGTCCACCCTACAAAAGTACCCATCGATACGCCCTGCGTGGGGAAAACACACTGTTCCAATGTCCTGGCACGTGCAATCCACATCACATAATCCATAATAATTCGGTGACCTTCTTCCAGCCAGACAAACTTTGGCTTGAATAGACTACCGTTGCGCCATTTCCAAAAGAATAAATAGGTGATCCCAAAGACCATGGGCTATGCTTCTTGATGCACTTAAGTGGGCTTCGTCAAGTTCCACGACAACCACACGTCTTCGGCCTATTGGAAAAAAACCCACATCCACCACTTCTAGAGGAAAATGATGCCAGAGCGCTTGAACTCGTGAGCAGTCCCGCATTACGTGTGCAGTGGTCTCTTCCTGTCCACAGAAGTGGTAGCCACTGTCAGTGGCTATGTGACGAGCCACGCGTTGTTGGTTCGTCAGCAGTTTGCATTTAGCAATGAGCTAGAGAAACGAATGAATGCATTGTGAGCCCGCCCATTTCCATATGATCTCCCACAACTTGTGTCGGCAGACTGTAGAGTGGTCCTCGATGAATCCGTATGCCGATGCCACTATGAACCCCCCGTGGGGTTTAGGGGCCCACTGCAAACTATCCTTCCCCATATTCTCGACAATAGGGCATAAGTGCTTAATAGCCATGCAAGTCGAGGCCGGGAGATACTGTAACATCCCGTCCCCGATGGGAAGGGTAAATTGGGACACGCTAGGCTATTGCATTACATATTCGAAATGTAGAAATTCGTTTGGCCTCTAATTGTAGAGGACTGAGTTATTTGGCACAAGCATATGTAGGTACATACATGTATGACATATTCCCGATAAAATTGTGTGAATTGGAAATTGGGTAATAATTGTATAGATTATGATTTGATTAGTGAAGTGGAGTGGAAAATCGAATGCTAGAGGTTTGAAAAATGAAATTTGAGTGTAGAATCATGTGTCTTATATTTTTGAGGATTTATAGGAATTTTTTCAAAATTTTTAGAGTTATGGGTCCGGACCAAAGATGGGCTTAATGACTGATAAATGGGATTCCGATTCCGAAATTGATTGACTAGTGGCACGATATAACTTGAATGATGATTTCAAGATTTATTATGTATAGTCATTGCGAAATTGGGAGAGAATTAGAATAAGCATTGGATTGTAGACCCTAAGAATTGGATTTGTGGCAATTAGATTTGCCAAACAAGCCCTAGATCTTTTGTTTATAACCCTCCCCTTTTTGAATTTGGTTTTCCACGATGCTAATCCCATTTGCCTTGAGAGAAATTGCTCCCCTTTGTTTTTCTCTTCTCCATCGTGGATCATCATCTTTGCTTCTGTTCTTTTTGTCTCTCTTAAATTGCTCCTGTCGTCTTCATCAACTTAGTTTTTAAGCTTGGATTAGATGAAAATGGATTTGGTGGAGAAAAGAGGTGGTTGCTGTGGGTGAGGGTAGCTCGTAGATTTGAGTTCTTGGTGATTTCTGAAAGGATTGGAAGCTTGAAATAAGTAAGTATATTCTCCGTTATGTTTTAAGTTATTTGATTTGATCATTTGTAAGAGTTATTAACTGTTTAAAGATTTATGGGTTATGGATGACAGGTTTTTAGGGATTTTTGTTGATTTTGATTTGGGTATTTGAGAAATAATGTGGATTCTGATGGATTAAGGCTAGAAATGAGTGGTGTTTAGTATAGGAAATTGTTTTGGAGTGTTTAGAATGGATTTAGATGGATTTGTATCAGAAGATCTAAGAAATTTCTAGGTTTCGGACGTAATTCTGGGTTCGCACGTCGCGACGTGTCAAGAACACGCCGCGGCGAGCCTTCCCTTCTTGCACGTCGCGACGTATATTTAATTCCTTGCCGCGACGAGCCAAATCCTGTCGCACGCCGCGACGAACAGATACGCACGCCGCGGCAAGCGTCTATCTTTTGCACGTCGCGACGAGCGACAGCGTACGTCGCGACGTACGCAAAAAGTTACGCCGCGGCGAGGGAGCTTGATCTCCAAAATTTGATTTAAATGGTTAAGTGATGGTTTTTTAGGTTTTAGATTCTTATTGAACTAGATATTGATTGGTTGGAATTTAGAGACTAAGAATTGTGAATTTATAAGAATAGAATTTCGGAATTTATTCGAAAGTACTCGAAATCAGATGGTGATTTAATAGTAAATATGGTTTATATTGGAATATGACTTTGGAGAGTTTGGAATATAGTCAATTGAATTGAATTAAGGTATAAGAAATTGCTATCAAATTTGAGTGAAAGAGTTGAATTGGAAAGATTTGGGATTAGGATCTGGGATGTCATACCATGTATAGTACTCATCGTGTTTGCTATGTATGCATTTCTGAATATTAGAAATTGTGCATTTTAGTAA
>JANIHY010127375.1:0-13307 GCA_027479065.1 Erythroxylum brevipes
TTTTGTAATTTTAAAAAATTAGGGATTATTTTATAAATTTAAAAATTATCTAAAATAACATCCGATATTAACCGGTACTGATACAGTATCACATCAAAACTTAATCCAATATCAAATTTGGTACGATATTAATAACAAAACTTAATCCAATATCAAATTTGGTACGATATTAATAAGATTGGCTAGGATTGGGTGATGAAACACCAGCAACCTGACGGATCATGCCCATCTCAAGGACTCCCTGTCTTCTTGCACTCGTGGGAGAGCAACTTGTGGAGAAGGGTAGGCCTTGTTCCTAATCCATGTTTCCAGGGTGTCCACTCAAAATTAACGGATAAAACTTTGAGAATTAAACTAATTATGTTAAAACTTTATTACATTAAAAATAATATTTTTGAGATTTTATTTATTTTTTCAGGTTTATAATTTTTAGAGACTAATTTCTGGGTTGGTCTCTGCAAATTCTAAACCTGAAATTTTTTTCATTTAATATTCTTATTTTTTATGTAATAAATATTTAACATAATTAATTTAATTCTCACTACCAAATAATATCATCAACTCATTCATTCTAAATTTTTATATTGAAAGAAAAAAATATAATTGATTATTAATAATTATTAAGAACATTCTTATCATAAATAATAAAAATAAATTTATATGATAAGAATGCATGACAATAGTTCCTAAGCTAGCAACCTCCGAATTTGGCACCTCTAACTTGTTAGGTCTTTCGTAATCATTCATAGATATTTTCTGTCTTTTTTAACTTATCGTAATCTTGATTTAGTTTCTCTTCTCTAAAACAGCTCTACTTCTCTTAACCTTTAAAAATAATATAAAAATATCACAATAAGAGCAATATACATTCAATATGCTCCAAAATAATATGACAATTAATAACCTATCAACCAGTACGAATGTCCTCCGATGGGATGTGTCAATCAAAATTTCAAATTGTACGTCTTCAAAGATATCACAGACCATTCATGGAAATCGACGAGACTGAGTCATGTTTCAGGAGAAATTGACCAAAGAAGCCATGGATTGGACAGGACACACGTAACAAGAAATGAGGTTTCAAAGACATTTTGGAAGTGATTGAAGACGACATTGATACATCTAGAACATCTTTATTTTATTCTTCGTTATCATAATAATTAATCATAATAAATGACGAAGCCCTACCCTCAGAGAGACAAAAGAAGGGTCAAAATAGACCCTTCAAATTCTCTATCCCAAAATTGGTATACTTACTCTGTCCTAATGTCACACAAATAGATGGGTGGAATGTATTGGGACAAAGCAAGTATACCATTTTTGAGACAGAGGATTAGTCTCCTAAAATAGGCGTCTGTTTTGATCACTTTATTTTCAAAAGTTGAGATTTTGGTCTTTTAAAATTAATTGAGACTTGAATTTTTGGTATTAAATTCACGGGGCTTAATACAAGTATGACTTAAAATGGAAAAAAATATTTTGTTTAAAGTTTCCGATCAAGCTTCACAGTTTTTTGATCTCGACAACTTCAAATTAATTAAATCATAATTTTTTATTTAGAAAATTCCAATATAATTAAATTTTAATTCGATCTCAAATTTATTTTAAAAACTCTATAACTCATTAGAACGTTAAAAAAACTCTATGGCGATGATAGTAATGATGTTATATTATATTGGCATCGGTGTAAGAAATCTGTCTTAAGGTCAAATTAAAGAAGATCAGATTATGAGCCCCGTCGCCACCACACTTGACTTTGGTTGCATGCATATCTTTGACATGAAGGAGGAGCTACGATTCCCTGTATATATGTATACTCTCAACAAAATACTTTCACAAAACTTTCAATGTTACTCATTGAACAAATGAACAACAGAAGATGTCTAGACTTCCAAAATTCATTAAGTTATTGAGGGATTATCAATTTTTTCTACTACCTTGACTTCCTGGAAAGTTACACCATTTAAGCCATCAATTTGATATTTGAATGTCTATTTCATTGTCATACTGTTGGATCACTTTCCCACCTTTTCAAGAATTATTTTCACTTTCTTATCTATTGCTTTCACTTTATTTAGCATACTGTTATTGTTATGTCTAATCACATTATTGTCTAGACTAGATGATAATCAATCAGTTGGTCTACTCAAAGGCCGTTCTAGATGCTTGATCATAGCTCAATTGGACTTGAGTTAAACTCACCTGATCTGTTGTCATCTTTATTTTAGGAGTAGTTTAGTTTCATTTTTTTTGGTTATAATTTATAATTTTCATTTTCATTTTTGTTTTCTATTTTTAGTTTTTCCTTTAAATAAAAATTTTTGACAGAATTATTTTTAAAATGGAATTATTCTCTCTTTTTTCAAAGACTAAAATTTTTAAAAACTATAAAAATGATCCAACGTCAGTTGGCAAAACTTACAGGGAACCTAATGATAATTTGTAAAAACAATTTTTTAACTTGATTATTTGAACTTTAATTTTTGAAAGAATTCTAACATGACTTTAAGCATAATTTTAATTCCAAGTTTTGAACTTCTAACAATTGTTGAAAAATTTTTCTTTAATTGCCAAGATTCTACAGTTGTAATTATGTTCTTAGACTCCTAATTATAGTTGTAGGATTATTGTTTAGATTTTTCCTATATTGTACACTATAATCATTAGGTTTACGAGAAAGTAATGATGAATAAAATTATTTTTCCTTCTTCTTCTTCTTCTTCTCCTCTTTCAACTAGATATGAGCATACAAAACCTTTTGAGATGAGTGAAAAATTTATTCCTATTATTGTTCAATCTAAAGGAGCTTTTAATGCAAGCATAATTCTTTTTGAAACAAATTATTAAGTTTGGTCACAACTGATGGAGTTCTCTCCCATATCCATGGCAAAACAAAGACACCTACAGAATATAAAGATGTGTGTGATAAGTGGTATGTTGAAAATTAAAATGTTAAAAGATGATTGCTGATGTCTATGAGTCTAGAGATTATGAAGCGATACTTATGATTACCTATAACCCATGAAATCTGGAGCACACTAGCAAAAACTTTCCATGATGGAAGTGATAAAATGCAATTGTTTGCCCTAAACCAAAAATGCATCATTGCAAAACAAAGTGAAAGACCTCTGTTTGAATACTAAGGAGAGTTAACTAAAGTCTTTCAAGAACTAGATCATCGAGACAAAATTGTCATGAAGGATCTTGAAGATATTGAAACATACCGAAAGTTGATTGAATGACTAAGGATGCATATATTACTAGCAAGTTTAGATGATATTTTTAAACAAGTTCATGGAGAGATTCTAAGGAAGGAATCAATTTCAAATTTGGAAGAATGCTATGCATTAATTTGGTGAGAGGCAATACGTTGTGAAACGTTAAAAGGAGAATCTGGAAACCTTGAAGCTGTCGCTATGGTGGTTGGAAACAAATCCAAGACAACTATTGGAGGTGAAAAGTCTACATATAAATGCACTCATTGCAACCGAACCGGACATAATAAAGATCGCTTATATGTTCTTATAGGATATCCAGATTGGTAGAACTATAATCGAGCAGCCAAAAAGAAGAATTTCAAGAAAACTCCAACTACTGTTGTTGTTGAGACCAAAATCAATGATGATGTTGTTGAGAAGACTTATGCAATAGTAGCAACTATATATAATGGTGGTAAGACTTCTAATATTTCACTACAAGAGAACTCTAAAATAGCGACGAAAGTTTACCGACGATACAAAAACTATAGGCAATTATCGACAGAAATAATATAGACATCGGTAATGTTGTTTGGAAATATTACCTTGGCGACCGTATAAATTTTTATCACTAAATTCAGACGAAAAGGTTTACCAACAGATACTGTCATCCGTAAATCTGTCGGTAAAAATTCATTTTAGTCGTCAGCTTTTAATTGTAACAAAACGACGTAGTTCCTGCTGAAGGGTTTAAACGTTTAAATGATTACCAAAAAGACGTCGTATAGATTTTAAACCATATGACATCATTTTGTTAAAGTTTTAAACGTTTAAATGATAACTAAAACGACATCGTATAGGTTTTAAATCATATGACGTCGTTTTGTTAAAGTTTTAAATGTTTAAATGATAACCAAAATGACGTCTTATAGGTTTTTAACGACATCATTTTGTTAAAGTTTTAAACGTTTAAATGATAACCAAAACAACGTCATATAGGTTTTAAACCATACGACATCGTTTTTTTAAAGTTTTAAACGTTCCCACCCCGCGCTTGCCCTTGCACCTACGCCTGTGTCTTCCTCCTCCATCTACCATCTACGTCTGCCATTGCTGTCATTTAGAGGTGCGTTGTCGCCGTCGAGCTGCTACGTCTCTGGTGTTGTCTTCTCCGTCACTCCAAACTGAAGATAGTATCCTCTTCTCCGCCCTCTCCTTTCTCCGAGGATGTGTGAATGTTGGGTTGAATTAATTGGTTCATATGGAGTTTGTTTTTAGTTTTGGTTGTTAATTACTGATTGTTAATGATGGGCTGTGTATTTGTTAGAGAATGATAGAAAAAAATTGGTTATTTGTCTTAAATGAGGGATGAATCGGTTAATGCATACTAAGTATTTGATAAAATATACTTGTTTGATAAAAAGTTGATTTTAAGGAATTTCAATTGTTCCCCTAAGTTTGTTTGGAGATTATTAGGTTTTCTTTAAAATTCTAAAACATTTTCCTCTTGATAATTAAAAGATTTATATATAAAGCATTTTATACATAATGCCCTACATGTATAAGACTATCAAATGGTTAAGTGCTTATTTATGTAAATGACAAAGATTAGGCATAATAAAAATTACGATGATTTTGTCAAAAAAAATTACAATGATTGTTGAAAAAAGAATAATTTCATTCTTTCTTACTCTTACTCTACTTGACTTGGAAATTTCAACTATTAAATCTTTTTATAACTAAAACACACCCTTTTAATAATTAGATTTAAAATAATTTGAAAATTTTCTTAAACTTCTTTTAACATTAAATTAATTTTATTTCAAAATAATTTTTATCTTGATTATGAAAGGACTATTGCCGTATGATTGTTAAATAAATGGTTATGTAATTATTGAACTTTTAGTTGATTTAAATTACCAAGACAAATTTACAATAATAGTTGTTACACATGCAAGACTATTGCCTTTTGATAGTTATATAAATGGTAACGTAATGATTGAACTTTTAATTAAACCAAGACGAGTTTAATTAGCTCGCCCTAATTTTGTTGAAACTACATTGGATTGAGTTGTCATTTTGAACTCTAATTATAGTTATGATTGGTTGAAAATGTTTATAGTTAGGATTGATTGAAAATTTTCTACGGGAATTTGATTGAATACAACATTGCATCGACTTTGATGATTATGATTGGATCTTTGTGGAGTATAATGTGATATGTATGAATGTCTATTGGTGTTTGTATTGATACTTATTAGGTTGATTAGGCCCTTTTGGCATGTCATAGTATTAATCTTAGTTTGCTTAGATTTTTTTACCATTTAACATGTGAGAAAATTTAATGGGGGCCGTTGATTGAATTATTTTACATATTGTATTATAGATTAAGGATTGTTCTTTTGTTTATACATGGATGTAGGAAGTCTTTGAATGTTAAAACTGACATGCTATAATGATAGTGAATATATAGTTTAAATATAAATACGATTAGGCTTAAAAACAATAAATAGCCTTAAGCAACCATAATGTCTTGTGATTTGGTAGTAATTTCAGTTTGAAAGCAGTTAGACAAACCAATGACATTTAGGCTAGATAATTTACACATATGATATAGGGCACATGTAAAATTTTATATGTGTTGCCCTTTGTTTTTAATCAATATTTTGTAAATGTATTAATAACATATATTAATCTCATAATACGGGAAATATTAGAAAATGTTAGATGGTTGTTAAACTTAGTTTCTTAAGCAGATATTTCCAATAATCCTTTTTTAGAATGAAAGTATTCAAACATTCAATTTAATAAGTCTTATTAAGTGCATAAACTCCAAGTAGATTCTCTAGATTCTAAAATATAGGCAACTTCAGTAACTTAGTCGTTATGAAAGAAATTTGATCTTCAATCTTACATTAGAAATAATCAATGATTATACCCCTGGTGAGGTCTTTTAGAAAGTGAAACTTCACATTTATTTTTTGCTTTCTTTAATAAAGAATAAGATTCTTAAAGAGTTTGATGGAATAACTATTGTGACAATAAATTGGAGCAGTTCCCTCTTACTTGAAATGCAACTCTTTAAATATTTTCCTCAAGAAACTTACTTGGTAGGTGTAGACTATTGTAGCTATAAACTTTTAATTATTGACAAAGTGATAATAGCTTGCTTTTTCAAAGAATATGAAACTACTCTCAAATTAAGTATGAATACATATCTTAACTTGCTTTTTCAAAGAACATGAAACAACTCTCAAAATAATTTTGTAGGTAAGTACTCCCTCTAAGCAACTCTTAAGCTAACAAAACATTGTCCTTAATTAGCCTCTCTTCTAAAAAAACCCCTTTTGTATCACTTATCAATTCACCTTGCTTATCCTTGAAGGTAGTAGTTTTGATATGACTCAGATGAAGAATTGTTCTATCCTTGCCAAGGTTAAGCTTTTGTTGTCCTAGTTAGGAATTCTCCTTTAGATCTTATCAATAAGAGGTTGGAAATCTTTGCAAGTTGTTCTTTTTAAGGTAATTATATTCCCCAAATAAGTAAGAGGTGGTGATTTAGATTGTTAACATATAAGAGATGAAAACTAAAAAACATACTATTGTGCACTTTATATATGTTAATGTAAAGGCCTAAGAGCAATTTAAAAGTCTATGGAGTTGACAATTGTGCACTAGTAAACAGCTTTATCTCTATCTATACAATGAAAATAGTTAGAAAACTAAATGCTTTAAGGGGATTCAATATAAAGTCCTAACATTATTGATTTCTATTTACTAATTTAGTTGTTTTGTTTTTTTATTTAATAGTTTAATTTAACAAATCTTATTTCTTAGTTTATCAGTTAATTAAGGTTAATAAACGTAATGATATACAGTTTGGAGACCAAAATTGAGTTGTGGTTATTGGTGAATATAGAAATGTAATTTTATTGTAGGAATGACCTTTCTTTGAAAATGGGGATGTCCATTTTACAGGAAAAATTTTGTCGAATTTTCAATAGACTCCTCGTATAGCTCATGATCTTGATTGATTATAATATTTCATGGCGATTGTTTTAATATATCCTGCTTTGTAAAATGTGAGCGTTTTTGCAAATAGGTTATAAGATCTCAAATGTTCATAGTACTTATATTTTCAAGGAGATTGAAGAGAAGCTTTAGCAGGTATTAAAATGACATTCATATCCTTCTAACTATGGATTTCAAGAATGATTTTTGACACATATTGGAAAATAACATTTGTATCAGCTTGTATATTTCTCATTCTAGGTTTGTCATCATCATCTTCCTTCACGTACTTTAGGAAGATCCTTTTACCATTTAGTTAAGGTTAGTGATTTTGTTTGTTACTACATTTTCTTGAACTTAACTTTTTTTGGGTATTTCGTTACTTTTCATGTGCAAATTATTACACGTATCTTTTAAAATTATATATGTTAAAACAATTTATTAAAATAAGTATTCATATTTTTATGAATACTTATGAAATTTAAGACTAGTACATATTTTGAAACTAGTACATATTTAATATAGGAGTTTTAACATTAATTATCTTCTAACATATATGATTACAAACATATACGTTAGATGTTAAGTTTACAGTTGTTTAAGATCTCAACCTATAAACCTTAACCCATAACTTATGATCTATAGTAACTATGAGGCTTATCGGTGAAAAATACTAGGAGTCTAGAGGTCACAACGAGAACTTGTTATCTTCATTCACATGTGTTATCTTAGATGTTTTGAAATTTATTGCTAACATGAATGATACTAACTATGGATTCATTGTTTTAAATTAACAATTGTCCAAAAATAAGTTTTCAAGATAGATCTTAGATGTATAGACGAAAAACTACTGATGGTTTCATTAATCCTGAATTTGTTAAGGGAGTGGAAGCTTTTATTCATTATGCATGTTCTTAACCTGCATATATGGATATCCCAATGATCAGATGTCCATGTAAAAAGTGCAAACACAAATGTTTACGATGGGGTCGGTTATACATTTGAGGCAAATAGGGAGAATGTTCAAGAAGAACCTAACCTACAAGCAAAACATTTTTTTGACTTACTACAGTTAACTGACCGAGAATTGTGGCCAAATTGTGAGACAATGACTTAGTTGTCTTCAATTGCTTGAATATTGAACATAAAGTTTTAAGGGCATATTTCGGATCATAGTTTTGATAAAATTCTAGAATGGTACAATAAATCATTGCCTGTTGATCGTACAATGGTTGATAGTTTTTACAATAAGAAGAAACTTATTAACGATCTTGGTTTACCCGTTGAAAAGATTGATTGTTGCAAATTGGGATGTATGTTGTATTGGGGAGATGATGTGGACTTAGAAGAGGGCAATTTTTTTGTCCAATCTAGGTTTAAGCCTAGAAAGCATTCAATGAAACTGAAATTAGTACCATGAAATTGGATGTTTTATTTCCCGCTAACTCCGAGATTTCAAAGATTTTATGCTTATGATGTTACTGCATCTCATATGAGATGGCATGCTGAACACGAACAGGAAGATGGAGTAATGAGTCATCCATCAAATGCACTGGCATGGAAGCATTTCAGTGATACCCATCTTGATTTTGTAGTTAAATGTCAAAATGTTAGGTTGGGATTGTCGACGGATGGATTCTAACTTTTTGGTCAATCCGAGCAACAATATTCATCATGGCCAAGCATAGTGACGCCTTATAATTTGCCTCCTTGGATGTGTATGAAAGAGACATATATGTTCTTGACAGTGATTGTGCCAAGGCCTACAAATCTGAAGCATAAAATTGATATGTTCTTACAACCATTTATATTTGAATTGCAGCATTTATGGGAATATGATGTTCAAACATATGATGTCTCTCTGAAACAGAATTTTGTGTTGAGGGCAGCTTTGATGTGAATCATTAGTGATTTTCTAGCATTTCCCATATTATCTGGATGGAGCACAGTTGAAAAATTGGCCTGTCCTTATTGTGGTAATGATTTTGATGCGTTTTATCTTCCAAACGGGGGCAAAATATCTTGATTTGACAATCACAGAAAATTTCTTCCTTCAGATCATCTATTTAGGCGCAATAAACAAAAGTTCATTAAAAATACGATGGTTAAAACAACTCCTCCTATAAAAGTTGGTTAAGAGATTTTGCAAGAGATTGAGGAATTAGGTTTGTTGAAAGTAACAGAATTTGAAGCTGATGAAGTAAATACAAGCATTAGTCAAAACTTTGGTTAGAGAAAACGAAGCATATTTTAGGATTTGCCATATTGAAAAACAAATTTTATATGTCATAATCTAGATGTTATGCATATTGAGAAAAATATTTTTGACAACTTGTTCAATACCATTATGAACATTGAAGGGAGGATAAAAGATAATGTAAAATTACGAGCTGATTTGCAACTTTTTTGTAGAAGGAATGAATTACATAAAGATCTTCGCACCGGAAAATATCCGAAAGCATGTTACACTTTGGATAAAAAAACAAAAGGAGCTTTTGTGTCAATAGTTGAAAAAATCTGAAGTTTCCCGATGGTTTTGTTTCAAACTTGGCTAGGTGTATAAACCTGAGGAAGTACAAATTATTTGGAATGAAAAGTCTTGATTGTCCTGTGTTTATACAAAGGCTAATTGCAATTGCATTTCGGGAGTTGCTACCAAATAAGGTTTGGGAAGTAATAACAGAATTGAGTATGTTTTTCAAAAATTTAACATCATCTGAATTCAAGTTGGCAAACATGGAAAAACTCAAAAAGGAAATTCCAGTAATTCTATACAAATTAGAAGGGATTTTTCCTTCAAGCTTATTTGACTGTATGGAACATCTACCTGTGCATTTAGCACATGAGGTAAAACTAGCCAGACCAGTTCAATATCGATGGATGTATCCTTTTGAGAGGTAAATGAAGAAACATTATTGCCATAACCATATTATTATGTTTTTAATTCAAAATTGTAACGACCATTTTGTCTAATATAGATATTTGAATCACTTAAAAAATTAGAAAAATAAAGCCAGAGTTAAAGGATTGATATGTAATGCTTATTTAGAGGAGGAAGCTAGTACATTTTGTGGACATTATTTTAAGCCGCATGTTTACACAAAAGAAAGAAAAGTTCTTTGTAATGACGATGGGAGAAGAACGAGTAATGTTGATGGTAATTTATCCATTTTCACATATCCTGGACGAACATATAGACGTTCAACAAGAAGAATGTTAATAGAGGAAAAAATTTAAGCTGTACATAGTTACATTTTATTGAACTATCAGGGGTTCTACCTTTCCTGTAGTAAGTTGAACATTGTTATTTCTTCCTTTAAATTTCTGTGCTGCTCATTATTGAAATACATAATAATGTATTTACATTATAAGAGCTATTGTTATGCGACATAATGCCGGACAACACACAGGATGTTATAAATAAAGAAGTTGAAAAATAGTTTTCTCGATGGTTCAAGAGATATGTAAGTTCTTACTTACAACTATTCTAATATTTTAATACCATATTTAAGTATTCTCATGACATTATAAATTAATGGTATGATAATTTATTTTATGTAGACTGTAGAAAATCCAATAGAGAACAAGTTCATTAGTGATCTTACAAAGGGACCTCTGCGAACTGTTAACTCGTATCTGGTGTATTTCTTGAATGGATACAAATACCATACAAAATATTATGGGCATAGCATGGCAATAATAAACAGTGGAGTTGCCATGCAGGGAGAATTGATGGATTATTATAGTAAAATAATTGAAATACTTAAAGCTGAGTACCCTGCTTTGCTAATTAAGCGATTTGTGATATTTAAATGTAACTGGTATGACCCGACTCCAAATGTTGGAACAAAAGTGCATAGCCGATACAATCTAGTTGAAGTCAACATAAGGAGAAGATTGAGATAGTTTGAAACTTTTGTGTTGGCAATGCAAGCGAAACAGACGTGTTATGTCCTTTTCCAAGCTTACGATAAGATAAGATAAATTGGTTGGTGGTTTACACAGTTAAACCTAGAGGTGTTTTCCAATCACATAGAACAGGAAAGCAGAGAGTTGACATTGAAATGTTTAAGGAAGATGTCACTTTTATAAATGCACCTATGACATATGATGATAATGAACCTTTGAACGATCCATCGAACGAATTTGTTGAAATTTCACCTGGAGAGGATGACAAGGGTCAGAGATCTGAAGAGGAGCCCGAGTTTCATTCATCTTCTTCCCAAGAAGAAGATGATTGTACTTTACAATTAAGTTATGATAGTGATTAAAATGTGTTTGTAATTGAATTTTTTAATCAACGTGATAAATTCTTTCCTTTTCAGTATATTATGTAAAAAATCTCATTGCAAATCTTATTCAAGGAATGTCGACATGTCGACTGGTTCCAGATAGTAGTAATTCCTTCTGTTGGGAGGAATGTGGAAAAATTGTTCCAACCGAAGGAGTAAAGTATGCAGAAAAAATCACCACTTCATACACTAAGGATCGTTTGCCTTCGATGACCGATTTTCTACTTCAAGGTGTTTAGTATGATCTGAATAACGTCTCTTTCCTTATTATGTACATCTCATTTCTTTTAATGAAATTATTGTATATATTCACATTTGATGGTCTATAATACATGTTTTAAGCTTTCTTAAATATCGAAGATACATGTATGTCAATAGAGGCAAGAGCGATGTCACAACAATATGTAAAGGATTAGGGAGATCAGTTCTTTTGAAAAATTCATCAATTTCACAAACCTCATCTGGCCATTCATGTATGCATTAATATCCATTATTGGTTTCTTTAATCGTTTTCTAATATGTCATTATGAAAGTTATATACTGATTGTGTTTTAGGTAAATCAGTTCCCGCTAATAGTTTATCTGGAGAGTTAGTCTTTCATACTAAGACCGGCGACGCATTCATTATATCCTCTACAAGTTTAGCTATATCAGAAACGCTGATGCAAGAAGGTGTTCAAAAGCATACATTTGAGGGAAGAAGTATCACCGTTTCAATTGGTGCGTTTGAACATACCAGGACACTTCTCGGGAATCCAAACATCGGGAACTCATTTAACTTTACCAAATCCCATGTCATATGGAATCAAACAAAATAATTATATCATTTTGATTTATCGTTGCAATATACTAGATAAGCAACTAAACGTTGATATATTGTTGTATCCGTAACAATTTGTCCTATGCCCTATTGAATGAGGATTGTTATTGTTTTTGTTCTAGGATTGTTAAATGTCATTTTCATCATTTTTACTTGAACATGGCATTAAACGAATCGTCTTATTTCCTTTTTCATATATTGTGTCAAATATTGAATTTAAATTCTTATATAAGTAGAAAATTCGATAAACAATGATTTTCAGGTAAAAGTTTGGGACCAAAGAGACAACGTGAGATAATGCGGCCTAGGTTTAGAGACATGTTTGATGAAACTTACTATATAGGTGGATCGTCACATTTTGCTGCTCCCACTAACTCACCTCCTCCCCCTCTAGGGCCTACAGTTATAGATGAGGCATCACCTACAGCAGGACAAGCTACACTATCCCTATCCCCATCCCCAACTCATATATCATCCAATATTTCTTTATCGAATGGCAGAGACATCCGCAGGTCTGGAGATGAGGGACTAGACAGAAGAAAGTACATAACAATTGATGACACTCTGTAAGTGAAATCACATTAATGACTATTTGTTTTTAAGTAAGTTATAGGTTTATCAGTTTTTTCATTGTATCAAATTACTTCTTATATTAGGTTGGTTCTGTCTGATCCGTGTTTTAGAAATATGACTTCTAAATTTAAAGAATAGATTGATCCTAAGGGTTATATGTGGAAGAATATCTCTTAGGCAACAAAGGAATTTTACTTTCAGGAGTTTGAGGTACAATAAACATTTAGTTTTTATATATTGATTTATATACACTAAATCAGTAAATATTATTACATGATATTACTTTAATTTTTTTTCTTCTTATTTCAGAAAGAATTTTTCTAGAATTCTAATATCGACGCCAGCATATATAGACGATGGGAGAGGTGAACTTGTACCATTATCACGACTTTATTAGTACGATACAAAAGGCAT
>JANIHY010127407.1:0-13288 GCA_027479065.1 Erythroxylum brevipes
ACGACCGTAGGTAAATTTACCGATGGAGATTTTTTTAGGTCGATAAATTTACCAAAGGAGAAAATTTTTCTGTCAAAAAATTACCAACAGATTTGATTTTTCCGTCGATAATTACCTACAGAAAAAGAATTTCCGTCAGTAAATCCAATATATTTTACCTACAAAAATGGATTTTTTTCGATAAATTTGCTAAAAATTATTTTAAAAATTTACCTGCAAAGTATTCAATTTCTCTGGAAGTCGCCGTGGAGATAACTTTGCGAAATCTCTTCATACCAATCGTAACACTTATTATATTCTGATTCTTGTAAAAAGTTAAGAAAATAATTCATATTAAAGAACTAAAATTATGAAATTCATACTAAAATTACCTATTGAAACTATTTTTTCAAAGAACAGACATTTCATCAAACACCTTACATGTATCTGAAATTTATTCCAACATTACAACTAAAATCAGGTTTTGTCTTTTCTATCACTAACATTTATATCTTAAAGTTGTTTTCCAATTACAAAATATACAAATAAACGAAAGTAATCAAATAGTCAAATTGATTTTTATCCAATATATGAAAAAAAGACACATGACAGTAGTTGCAAAAATATCTCCACCGAAAGACACGATGACAATGGTTTGAGAAGACAACTTCGACGAACAAAAAAGGAGTCTACAACAGAGAAACCTAGAGAGAAGAAAGTTGAAGAAGAGACGTAAGAAGAAGGAAGAAGAAGATCACCGGAGAGAAGAAAGCCGAAGAGGAGACGCAGGAAGAAGGAAGAAGAAGATCACAGGTGGGGGGAGATGTCAAGTGAGTTTAAATTTAAAGAAATTTTACCAACAGAATTACCGACGTAAATTTTCGTAAATAAATTCAAAATTTTTTTATTTCACCAATAATTCCCGCCTTTTTACCGACGAATAACTTATACCGTCGCTAAATCTTTCACAAAAGGGAATCTTGTATTGTCGCTAAAATCCATCACAAAATTTGTCGAGATGATTTCCCTCCATATTTAGCGACAGATATTAGTACTGTCATTCAAAGAAAATTTTCTCGTCAATTTTACATACGGAAATGGATTTTTCGTCGGTAATTTGGAACAATATATTTTTTTTCAGTAATTCTCCATCGCTAAAGTCCATTGCAAAATTTGTCAGGATGATTTCCCTCCATATTTAACGACGGATATTAGTATCATCACTAAACAAAAAATTTCTCATCAATTTTACCTACGGAAATGAATTTTACGTTGTTATTTTGCAACTATATATTTTCTGTCAGTAATTTTCCGTTGCTAATTCTTGGTTTTTTTTATAGGGAATACAATTAAAGTGTTGAAACTTTATACAACCTAAGGAATCACTAGAAATCAAAGATCCAAGTTTAAAATTAAAGAGATAATCGAAATGATAGTGCCAAATATTTGATGTAATAACACCAATAAGAAGTTTGAATAGAAGCACAAAAAGTGAAGTTTGAACAATCATTTAACCACTGCTTGAAAAAACAGTAAGTTAGTACACCAAGATCAAATAATTGACTGATAGAGATAAGCTTTAAATAAAGTTTATGAACAAGAAAAGTATCTGATAAAGACAACTTAGGTGTTTAAACAGTACCTATATATTGAACGTATGTAGTAAAGTTATCAAAAATATAAAATAACATTTGGAACCAAACGAGTTTTTGAGGAATCAAATATAGAGGAGTTGGAGGTTATTTTGTTGCAACAAGCAAAGTCAAAGTAACCACGAAGAGGAAATACCTGCTGTGACACACAACAA
This sequence comes from Erythroxylum brevipes, assembly GCA_027479065.1. NCBI lineage: Eukaryota > Viridiplantae > Streptophyta > Magnoliopsida > Malpighiales > Erythroxylaceae > Erythroxylum > Erythroxylum brevipes. The sequence goes on from JANIHY010127407.1 coordinate 1,787, forward strand.
AGACAAGAAATAGAATAAAATCTAATTGGACTTATTGAAGAAGGGCATGAAGATAGATCTTTCAAAGATAATTTAGGTGATCTACTTTTTATTGAATCATCTGTATAATAGCAATAGCAGAAGTAGGCTAAGAGGAGCTGGAAGAGTTACTTTGTCGAAAAGTTTATCAGGGTCGTCCTTTGCACGTATAGATATTACGACTACTCTTTTTGTAGTAATCACGAAGTAACTTATGAGACTTATTAGTAGAGGTTAGATAAGATGAGATTTGAGTGATAAAATTAAATTTAGTTGATGGAGTAGATTTTTTTATTCAAAGGGCATTAAATCGCCTCTCTTCTATAATTGGTCCTTTAATCACAATATCGAGGGTTATCATTGAACCTCAACGAAGAAGAAAGCTATGAATAAACTCAAAATAATCTCATCAACGAGTTTTAAATATGATATCAATTACAAAAATTAATATAGATAGCAACAACTTAAACATTTGATTATACAAAAGCTCTAACTGCTAATTGGTCCTAAAATTCTTATTTAAACACATTATTGTGAACATTTTAGTCAGGGTATAATTGCATGCGATGAAGTTGTCTGTGGAGCTACACAGTATTCTTAAACAAGGTAAATGTAGAGCATACTCATCTCTGTAACCTTTGAATTTTGGAAGGGATTATGATTTAAAGTTATTGAAGTATTCTAGAAGAGATTAGTGAAAAAGGAACTCTTCATTTTTCAATAAACTTCGAAAATAAACAATTTGATGGTGTTACAAAAACTTAATATATATTGCTTTCCAAATCAGTTTTTTCAAAATTGAAATTATCTACAAGAGTTATAAAAGTTAGAGTAGCTATAGTCCTTTGTAATTCTGGTTGTACATGTAGGTCACGTAGTGTTGGTATGTAAGTTGACTGTATGAAACATGACCCATGACACGTGGCCGAATGAGCTAACGGTGTCAATATCATGTATTGGTGACATCGCATACAGTGAGATTAAGGTACCGTAGGTAGATTACTGTCTCACGAGCATGGAATGCAGAGCCATAATTTGCCCTTTCACTAGTGCGGTCGTGGATTACTATATCACGAGTATGGCTTCGCAGACCCATAGTTTCTAAACTTGTATAATTTCGTTTCTTCTGCTCACTCTTCTTTGTATCCTTCCATTTCATGCTTGTGGGAATTCGCTTGTTGGTGGTGAATCTGCACTTTACGTCTGTCACTTTAAATTGTGTTCCTGTGACTATGCTAATTCGCAGGCTCATAAGGAAGTCGTTGGAGAGATGTCCACCAGTAACATTCAGAATAACCAAATTTAAATGGCAAGTGTAATGTTAAGAGCACGACAAAGAATTTAATGGAAAATGAGAAAGTTCCACACGGTATCATACAAATCAATGAGATCAACACAACTCTGATAATAATACACAATTAAATAAAATATGAGAAAAAAATAATATCCATCCTTAAATTATCCTTAAATTTTAAAAAATAAACTTCCTTAAAATGAGATGATCATGCGTTATAGTTGATCCCAAGAACCTAGTTCCTATCTTGTGTAAGAGAATCTCATCTATCTATCATTTGTGAGATAGAAAAAAAAAAGAGAGTGGATAATATCCTCTTAAACAAGATAAGTTGTCCTTTCTCTTTTCTTTTATTTCAATGTCTCCTATATTCTAGAATGGCGGGCTTTTACTATATTTAATATTAATTACTATACATGCCCGAAAAGTATGGATACCTTTTCGCCATTATAATATATCTGAGGTGCTTAAGTTATTACAAGTCTTACTAACAGATACATGGATAGAGTTCCATCATCACATAACAATTATATACAAAAGTTATCTTTCTTTTGATTTTAATGTGAAAACATTGGGGGAGGAATCAGATAAACCATTCATTATCATGGAGATTTAGTGGTAAACTCTGTAGGCATAAACAGTATTTGTAATGTGATGGTTATCCTTATCGAATTTAGTAAATGGCTTTACGCTAGTTGCTATTCATCATTAAGACTATAGGATTTTAATGTATTAAATAATAGGTAAACTACTGAAACCTGAGAGCAGATTTGGTTATTCGTTTGAAAAAGAAAAAATCAGAAGAAGACATTCTAGTCCGGAGAAAGGAAAAATGGAGCTTGTACAGCGGAAGATCAAACTAGTCTGCGGAGAAATAAGGCAAAGTTGACTAGCCACAGCCTACAAGATAAGAACTATGGGAGAAGTATATGAGATTGACCGCAATTCATTTTCCTAGACTAGATAGCCAGAACCAGGGTCCAGACGTTGGCTGCAAACATTTTTTTTTTTCCAAAAGAATACATAAAAAATCATTAATATGGGACCTTATGTAATAATAATTATCAATTTAAATATTTTTATATATTAAAAATAACTTTTAATTATAATAATTAAATCAGTGAACGTCATCAAGTTAGTCGTTCCTTAGATAGAGTCGTGCTTCATGCATTGCTTCCACATGTATCAAGACCGAACGCCATCCTAGACTGGCACCTGAGTGAAGCCATTCTTTGACCATGTAAACCATTGTCTGTTTCGGAGACGAACCCAAAACTCGTATTTGTCCAAACTCTAAATTCAAAATCATCCACCCAGTTACCAACTGTTTGGATGCTACGTGGTACCAAATCATTGTCTGTTACTTACGGTTCTCAATATTTCTAAGAGTCAAAAACCCGATGTCACAAAAGAGCTGACGATTCTTTCACTGATCAGGCTCAACCACCCCTCTTCCTCCATTTCTACTTGATGTTGAGAGAAGCTAACCTAATCCTACTCCCTTTGTATTTATGTTTACTTTCTGCTTCACGTCTCCTACCTTTCTCATCTTTATACTGTGCTTTGCTTTTTATTAAACAAGCCGACCAAACATTTATATCCGTAACTGTAATTGGCATCAGTTCTAATATTCACGATTACTCGTGAGAAGGAAGTGACTGATATTTGAAGAAGTAATCGGCGATGACAGTTAAGGCGTTAAGTACCGGTGGTTCTTCACCTCTCCATCTTGTAAGCGTCAACCATGGCATTTTCAGAATAATATTAATTCTCTTCCTTTCATCGTTGCCCTCTACGATTGCACAAAAGATCGCGCCGCCAGCCCAACAGCCGCCACCACCCGTTCCGTTCGCTTTGGGCCAGAATTTCAAGCCTCCAATGGCTATTCTCACGGTGGTTGTAGTAAGCGCTTTCTTTCTACTGGGGTTTGTCACCGTTTACTTTCGGCACTGCAGAATCAGAGGCAGTGTCGACTCTTCTGCCAATTTGATACTCGGCGGAGCCCGGAGGTCCCGTAGGGCGGGCCCGGGGCTGGAGGCGGCGGTCATCGATACTTTTCCTACCTTCCAATACTCATCAGTTAAAGGACTCAAGATAGGCAAGGGGTCGCTAGAGTGCGCTGTGTGTTTAAACGAGTTTGAAGATAGCGAAACCTTGCGTTTAATCCCCAAGTGCAATCACGTTTTTCACCCGGATTGCATCGGTGAATGGCTGGCCTCGCACACCACCTGCCCTGTTTGCCGTGCGAATTTACTTCCTAAACCGGGTGATTCACAGGTCGGTTTAATTCTCAACTTCGAACCGGAAAACGGCTCGATTCGACCAGAACAGCGACCCGATGTCGGTGAAGAACCACTAGACCGTGTTGTAATTCAAGTTGCTGATGTTAATAATCAGAATATGGAAGAACCAGCGCCGTCAACACAATCTCAAGATGTGAACTTACTGAATCCGGCAATTCCCAACCGGTCACTTCGTTCATGGTCGACAGGATGGCGGATTGGTAGACTCTTTCCGAGGTCTCACTCAACCGGACACTCGTTGGTCCAGCCAGGAGAAAACTTGGACCGGTTTACGTTGATACTACCAGAGGAGGTACGTAACCAGTTACTGAACAACCACTTGAATCGAGCAAAAAGTTGCGTAGCGTTTCCTAGGGTGAGTAGCTCTAGAAGGGGTTATCGGAGTAAGAGTGTCGGGGTTGAACGGAGTAAGAACTTTGAGCTGTTCGATCAGGAAAAGCAAGCCGACCGGAATTCAAGAACGCCGGCTTTCATATCAAGAATCGGTTCGGGCCGGTCCTCCAAAAGGGTAGGTGACCAAGATCGGGTAAATGTTAATACTAGTAGTCATCCATTGAAATCTTTATCAAGGTCCATCAGATCATCACCGTTTGATCGTTTATTTCTTGGATTGGAAGCCAATGAACACGACGGTGAGCGATCCACGGACCCGTTAAAACCTGTTAGTCACGTTTAGGGAATTGGTAGCTTTGAGAGACTTGTGTAAATTATTTCATTTTCAAACATTTTATTTGTCATCGTCAGGTTTTTGTATTATTAATTGTGTCCTCGAATGTAAATGGATGGCTTAGATACGGATTTAATTTTTCATTACAAGTAGAAGTTAATGATGAGGATGAGAAGCAATTTTTTTATTACAATTTTTTTATACTTTCATGCTTGTACTTAATCATTATTATGTCACCTTAAGTTTAAAGTCTCTGATAAAGTGCGGAATTTAGGAAAGTTTGATAATAAGTAGTCTTATTTTTACCCAATAAATAAGTTATTTTTTATAAACCTACTTGTCATGTGTTATGTAAGTATTAATAGAAATTAATTTTAATAGGTGCCTATGAGTTTGAGAAACTTAAGACAAGGTTAACATATTATATTTTGATATAATATGTTATTATAAAAGTTTTATTTTGCTAAATAAATTAGCCTAACATAGATTTCCCTTTTTACTTTAAAATGGGGCTAATTGATTATAAAGCTTAGTTTTATTTGACACTTTAGAAAGTCATAAAATACATTATGGTGAATTATAAGATAACTAAATTATATTTGAATATATTAATTTCCGGTATTAACGAATAAGCTAGATACTTTTTCCTTAGTTATGTTTTGAGTACTTTTAAAGCTTATAAGATAACTATAATAAAAGAGGAGGGATGTCATAATATTCCATTTCACGCCGGCTCAATTTCATCTTATGTAGCAAAGAAAAACATGGGGAAAAAAGTAAGAAGGGAGTAGATGTTCATTATGTCTTTATTGAAAAACGTACGTAGAATGGTTATATTGAAAAAAAATGTGTATTTCAATTCCATTAGGAAATTTTCTTTTATTTTAAGTATAGTTATCAATATTTTAAATAATAAAAATATTATTTTTAAATTATTGAGGCTAAAATATCTAACCCCACAAGTAAAATGAGCTCAAAATATAAAAGCTTAGTAAATATCGAACAAAAGAATTTGTGGATAGCAGAAGTCCAAAACATGGTTGATGAATGTGTTGGGAATGGGTAACAGACACAATGAAGAATGTGTAAAGAGGGCTAGAAGTTAGAAAATTATAAAAGAGATTCTTTAGGTGGCTAAAGTCAAAGAGAATAATGACAAGAAGTCAACAAAGTGGGAAGCAGGGAAAACCACATAAAGTTTAGAAAATTATATTAATTTACCAGAACCATGGAAAATGTTACAAAGGCCATTTAGACACTTTACTTATATGGAAGTTGCGTCTATACCTTTACGTGACGATCTTCCTTAGGCCTATTTAAATAAGACTTGGTTTTTCCTATGCGATCGTCGGCTAACGAAACTTATTCTCAAACTAATCATGACTCTCCAAGTATTTAACTTTCAAACCTGAGTAAGAATATTACGAAAGCAACAAGTAATCGAAGGCAACAATAAAAGAACTCAAGAGATACCCCAAAACCAACATTTGTTGCTTTCCTTCAAAGTGTACAAAGGATTGTTCTACCTTTATGTGATGAGAACCTGTAGAGAGTGAGACAAAAGTTTTGGAAGAGAAAAAACTCTTAGCTTTTGTATTAATACCGTGGAGTTTATATACACAAATTGTCCAATGAAAAGGAATAAAATCTGTACGTAACGCATATTTTAACTAACTACTGACAAATATGAAAACGCAAAAGTGTAACAATCTGTACAGAATGTAAAGGAATAAAAGTGATCGTACTGGTGGGAGTGTAGCGGGAGCGCGACAGTGATCTGTGGATGTCGCTGGTGTGGTCTGTGGATGCTACTAGTGTTAGGGAAAAACGTGGATGCTACAGCCCCTCCTCGAGTTGGAGGTTGAGTAACCCCAACTTGGAAAGGATAGCAGAGAGGGAGTGCCGGGGCAGAGCTTTGGTGAAGGCGTCTGCTAATTGATGTTTGGAGGATAAGTGGGTCGTTTGAATGAAACCTTCACGGACAACATTGCGAACTAAATGATAGTCGATGTCGAGATGCTTTGTGCATTCGTGGAAGAAAGGATTGTTGGAGATATGCACTGCAACCATGTTGTCGCATTGGACAGGAATAGGGAGCGGGAGAGAAACTTGCAGGTCATGAAGAAGAAAACTGAGCCATTTTATTTCATAGAATGTGCTGGCCATGCTCCTGTATTCAGCTTCAGCGAAGGATCTGCTCACCGTGGCTTGTTTCTTAGTTTTCCATGAAATTAAGGATAAACCAAAAAAGATGTAAAAACTAGTCAGAGATTTTCGGGTAAACTTACAGCCAGCCCAGTCAGCATCGAAGAAAGCATGTAGAGAAGGGGTAGCTGTAACTGAATAGAGCAGAGTCTTGTCAATGGTGCCCGATAAGTATCGTAGGACATATAAGAGGGCTTGCCAGTGAGAATGGCGTGGTGTAGCAATAAATTGGCTGAGTTGTTGGGTGGCAAAGGCGATGTCAGGACGAGTGAAATTCAAGTAGGGGAGTTGACCAACAACTCGTCTATATTGTTCAGGATCAGTCAGTAATGGGCTATCATCAATGTCGAGTTTAGAATTTGGATTCATGGAAACTTCAGTGGGTTTTAAGTCTGTCAATTGGAGATCAGCTAAAATATCACGAATGTATTTCTGTTGAGAGAGGAACATACCAGTCGATGATCTGGCGATTTCGATACCAACAAAGTACTTGGCATTGTCCATGTCTTTAATAGTGAAAGCACGATGGAGGAGTTGTTTGACATCACAGATCAAGTCTTAGGAGGGACTGGTGATTAAAACATCGTCAACGCAAATAACCAAAGCAACAAAGTGATGGTGGGTACCTTTCATGAAGAGACAGTGGTCGGATTCCTTTTGAGTGAAACCGAAAGTGGTAAGAGTTGAGGTGAGTTCCTTGTTCCATTGTCGCCCTGCTTGTTTAAGACCGTAAAGCAATTTTCGTAGGCGTAAAACGTCTCCCGTCTGAATTTGACAATAACCTTGTGGTGGAGTGATGTAGATTTCTTCATCGATGCGCCCATGTAAGTAGGCGTTGTTGATGTCGCAATGGTGAACTGGCCACTGGTGGGTGGCAACTACGACAAGGACGATGCGGATGGTGGTGAGTTTAACCACCGGAGAGAAGACGTCGAAATAATCAACGCCCACAGTTTGCTTGAAACCTTTCACCACTAGGCGTGCCTTTTGTCGATCGATGAGCCATCGGGATGGCGTTTGATGCGGTATACCCACTTTGTCGTCAATGGTTTCTTCCCTGTGGGCAGAAAAGCCGAAACCCAGGTCGCGCTATTTTTAAGTGCTTCAAGCTCCACCTGTATGGACTCAAGCCATAATGGGTCATGTTTAGCAATATCATATGAAAATGGTTCATGGTCGGTGGAGATATTTGCTAGAAAAGTGGTATGGGGTTTGGAAAATTGGAGTTGAGTGATATCAAGGGAGTGGGCTGGTGTGGTAACGTTGAAGGAGGTAGTGGGAACATTGGTGATATAGTCTTGGAGATAAGATGGGGGCTTGCGTTGTCTTATGCTGAAGCGTCTTGGGTGGATAGGAGTCGGCGGTGGTGAAGAGGAAGATGGAGAGTAAGAGTGAAGATTTGGGTTTTTGGGTATGGGTGTTGGATTTGGTAAGGTGGGGTTGGGTAAGTTAGGGTAGTATGTGTTTGGGCTTTGTGATTTGTTTGGGGTAGAATTGATATACGGGTCATGGGTTTCAAAAAGGGGTTTCTCTTTTGGTTTTTCTGGTTGCATGTAAGGAAAAATTTGTTCATGAAAAGTTACATCTCGACTAAAAATTATTTGTCGTGTATCAATCACAAATAGTTTATAAGCTTTTCGGTCAGTCGCATATCCAAGCAGTAAACATTTCATGGCTCTAGCTTCTAATTTTTCTTTGTGGGGTGTTGTGTTTGTAGCATAACATAAACATCCAAAAGTCCTAAAGTGGTCGTAAGTGGGTGGTTTGGAATATAATTTTTGATATGGTGTCTCCCAAGATAAAATTTTTGTTGGTAGGCAATTGATGATGTGGGTTGCGGTTAAGATTGCGTCCCCCCAAAATCCTCTTGGTAAGTTGGCTTTGAATATAAGAGCTCGGGTTATTTGAAGCAGGTGTTTATACTTGCGTTCCACGACACCATTTTGTTGGGGTGTATAAGCATAAGTTTTTTGGTGAATAATCCCTTTTGACTCAAAAAGTTGTTAGTTGGAAGTGTTGACAAATTCGGTGCCATTATCGGTTCTTATTCTTGTGATTTTTTGGCAAAATTGGTTTTCGATCATGGAGATAAAAAGACTGATTGTATGGTGAACTTGAGCTTTGCTACTCAAAAGGAAAGTCCAGGTAGCTCTACTAAATTCATCCACGATGGTTAAAAATATGTGGAACCGTTAAGGGCTTTTGTTTTTATATGGGCCCCAAAGATCTATGTGAATTAGTTCGAAAGGTCTATTAGCTATTATAATGTGTTTTCCGAATGATTTCCGGGCTTGTTTTGCTAAGGGACATGTTTTGCAAAAGAAATCATGCTTAATATGTTGGAAATGTAAATGTCCTAAAACCTTAGTGGATACGTGACCGAGCCGAAAATTCCATAAACTAAAAGTATCAATATCATTACAAATAAAATGTTTGTTGAGATAAAATTACAAAGATAGACCTTTCTTGGAATTTGGTGGTAGGAAGTGATGGGGTTTAAGCCTGTAAATGCCCCCGACTTCATCGCAACTTACTACTATGGAATTAGTCTTCGGGTCCTGTAATATAACTCTGTTTGAGATAAATATGACAGCTAAGTGATTTTCCTTAGCAATTTTGCAGACTGATAAGAGGTTATGGTGGAAGGTAGGGATATGCAACACGTTTTCTAGTTTAATGGAATCTATCAATTCTATGCTTCCCATTTGGGTGACTATTTTAAATGAGCCATCTAGTAACATTACGGGACAAAAATCAGGTGTGGGATCGATGTGTTTGAATAATTTCTGGTTGTGGGTCATATGGGTTGATGCACCTGAATCCACTAAACACATTCATATTTAGAGCTAACATTATCATTATGGTTAGAGTTTATACCTGCGTAGCTGTTAAGAGCTACGTGATTCACTTGATTAATACCTTTTCCCTTAACTAGGCGCATCAACTCTTGAACTTGTTTGTTTAAAGCATTGAATTGGGACTCTTACTCGATGCCTTCACTGTTTAAGTTTCTTTGCCCAATGTCGGTGGGACTTTCAATCGTTGCTCCGGCATAGCCATTTCTTTCCCTTTTGCGTTTTTGTTTTAATTCCTTGAACCATTCAGGCTCTCCATGGATCCTAACACACGTATCCGCTGTGTGTCCCCTCTCATGGCAGTGGGTGTAGTATTTATCTTCCTTCTTTACGTAACTCCTTTTTCGGTTCATCGAGAAGTCTTCTCTGTGCTCTGTTTTTCTGTTTCCGATGGGTTTTGCTGTGAGAGTTATATTCATTTGTCCCATTTCATTTGTAGTCAATCCAGCGACATTCCTTTGCTTTTCGACAGTAAGAATCATGGAGTAAGCTTTATTTACAGCTGGTAAAGGGTCATTCAACATCACTTGGCTTACTACACTTCCGTACTCCTCTCTAAGCCCCATCAAAAATTGGACTAACCTTGTATTATCTTCCACTATGCTGTTGAGTTTACCAACCTCACACGGACAACTCCTATATGGCATGACACATCTGAGATCATCCCAAAGCCTTTTTAATTTTATGAAGTAGCTCGTCACTGACTCATTTCCTTGCCTCAGGTTGCTGATTTCCTGCATTAGTTGGTAGATTTGGGGTCCATTGTTTTCACCGTACCTGGATTTTAGCTCCTCCCATAGATCTCTAGCAGTGGTCACAACAAGAAACGATTTTGCTAACTCCTTAACCATGGAGTTTAAGAGCCACGAGATTACCATATTATCAGCAGTTCTCCATTTTTTTGTAGGGTTGGATTGTTCTCTGGCTCCTTGCAGCAACCATTCACGAAGCCTATTTTGTCTTTTGCCTTTAGAGCAATAATCATCGCCCTACTCCAGGAGAGGTAGTTTGTTTCATCCAACTGTGTTGTTACCAGGACAAGACCTGGGTTTTTCGAAGCAGACAGCTCATACGATTCTTTTTCATCATCATTTACATCAGGTTGTATTTGGAAGGTGTTGGAATCTCCTTCACGTTCGGTGGTCATTGTAACATCCCGTCACCGATGGGATGGGTACAGTTCATTTTATACGTATTTAGCATGTGCATGCATTATTAAATTATGTATAATTGGCAATTATTATATTGGCATTCGTACGTACATACATGTATGACTTATTTCTGGTTTGATTTGGATAAATTGGATTTGGAGATGATTAGGGCAAGTGTGATAATTAGGTCAAATTATGTTTGAGAAATTGAAATTAAGTTAGAAATGGAAGTTAGAAAATTGAATTTTGAAATTGAAGTATATAATTATGAGTTTTCTATTTTTGAGGATTTATAAGAATTTTTCTGGAATTTTCGGAGTAATAGGTCCGAACCAGAAAATCGATCAATGACTGATTAATTGGCATTTCGGTTCCGAAATAGATTATCCAATGGCACGGACAGCTTAGAAATGTGATTTTAGGAATTAGGGTTTAGCCATTGGAATTCGGGAGAGACTAAAATTAGAAATTGGATTGAGGTTTGATCGGATTGGACTTGTGGCAAATGAATTTGCCAAACAAGCTCTTATTTCCTTTAGGTTTATAAACCTAAGTCTTTAAAACCTTGCTTCCATGATATTTTCTCCGTTCTTCTTCCTTCATCGTGGATTTGCTTGAAGTTTCTCCTTGATTTTCTTTGTGCTGGTTGTTTCCTCCTCTATCCTTGATTGATTCCCTTGGGTTGGTGTTGAAGAAGAATTGAAAATGGGCTTGGTTTTGGTGAATGTCGCGGGTGAGTAAGAGTTGAGAGATTGGTGATCGTTGGAGTTTTTGAGGCTTTTGATCAAGTAAGTTGCTTCCTTCTTGCCTCTTATAGTTTAATTTGTTAATTTATAGAGTCATATTGAGGAATTAACTTGAATAATTGAGGATTTGGCAGTTAGGGTTTCCGATGATGGTTTTCGGTGATTTAGGGTTGGAATTTTAGGGATATTGATTGTTTGATGAAATAGAAGCTAGGGATTAGTTGTATGATGTGTATAGAATTAATTAGGAGTGGTTTGAAAGG
>JANIHY010127478.1:0-13268 GCA_027479065.1 Erythroxylum brevipes
CAGACTAAATTATTAAAATGTAATAATAATAATAAATTATTATTATTATTATTATCAACTTCTAGTATTTTAATAATAATAATCATAAAAAATTTCACAAATACTCTACAATAAATTTAATAATTAAATTTACGTTTTATTTAAAACCTATTATTATTGTTATTATAACATGATTATTTTGTTAATTAATAATACTATATAAATTTTGATACACTTAATCTCAAAGTCAAACGAGCGCCAACTAAATAAATATACACTTAATATTTATTGTAGAGTCTTTGTCATAGCCGACTGTCCAAGCGGCTTGGCTTTTTTCCTCTGTCTGATATGCCAAGCACGTGGTTTTAAATTTAGAAGTAAAATCGGCGTCGTCTAAAAATTGGACAGAGTGGGACAACATAAATTGGACAGGTGATCTGCTCTCCTTAAAATTTATCTATTAAATCTTTTATGTTCAGCTAAAAGGTGGGAGCAAGTAACCAACTGTCAATGTACAAATGGAGGACTAGAGATCCTACGACACAATAATAATGAATTGCAGTGGTTGGATATTCTTCATGACTTGAAGTCAAACACTAAACACAAAAGAGAGAATAAGCATTTGACTTGCACGATTAGAAGAAAAAGGCACAAATACATATAGTCTCCAAAAGCAGCAACAAGATTATTGGTATTATACACTGAGTAAAGTTCAGAAAAAAGATAATGACAAACACAGCTGTTCATAATGTCTGAGATTATCTAAGGGTGGTACATTGTAGGGATAAGGCGGAGAGGAATTTTCTTAGTAACGGTTAGCCCAAATGCCTCACTCATGTCTATGTTCTCTGAAGGCAATTTCCAATCAAACCAATATAAGAGATTGGCAAGAACATATTCTGCTGAAGCCATTCCAAATGTTATCCCCGGGCAACCCCTTCTACCACCACCAAAGGGTAGGAACTTAAAGTCCTGAACTTTGTAGTCAACAGGCTTGTCCTCAAATCTCTCTGGCATAAACTTTTCTGGGCATTCCCATACTTTAGGATCCATATGAACTGCCAGTGCACTTACAAGCACTGTTGTCTTTGAAGGAATGGTATAGCCACTCGATTCAATGTTCGCCGATGGTTCTCTTGGAAGCAGGAGAGGAAGTGGTGGATGTAATCTTAAGCTCTCTTTGATCACACATTTCAAGTAATGCATCTGATCAACATCATCTACTTCTACTTTCGGTTTCTTTCCTACAACTCTTCTTACCTCCTCTTGTGCTTTCTTCATTGCATTTTGGTCTTTTGCAAGCTCTGCGATTGTCCACTCCATTGCTGTTGCAGTTGTTTCGGTTCCTCCAACAAACATATCCTGAAATTGGACAACATCCGAAAAATAAAAGCGTTAAATAACGAAAGGGCAATCACAACAAGAAGTTGAGCATTACGAGAGTCGAAAGCATACGATTAGAATTGCTTTCATATTGTCTTGTGTAAGCTGAAAACCAAGCATGCCATTATTTTGGAGTTCTAAGAGAATATACACGAAGTCTTTCCCATCAAACTGGTTACGATCACTCTCAACTTTTCTATGCTCCTCAATCACTTGATCAAGAAAAGCATCAATCTCTCTGAAAGTTGCTTTCAACTGTGAAGTCAATCCCGTCAAGCTATCCATCCATCCCAAGGAAGGAAATGTATCAGCAAAGTTAAAAGCTCCAAATTGCACCAGTATCCTCCTGGATAACTCTCCAAATTTTCCCTCGTCAGCCTTTCGACCAACAACACTTCTAGAAACTATGTTATTTGAAATCTCAAGCAGCATCTCACTGAGGTTAACCGAGGCTCCGCTAAGACAACAACCGCGAATTTTATCAATTAGAATGGAAACTTCTTCATCTCTTACATACCGAAAGGAGCGAACCCTTTTGGCACTTAGAAGTTCCAGAACGCAAAGCTTCTTAAGTTGTCGCCAGTACTCACCGTACGGAGAGAAACCAACATCTCTGCATCCATATAGAAAGATATCTGCAGCTGTGGTTTTGGGTCGATTTGAGCAAACAATATCATGGGTTGTCATCACTTCTCTAGCTATCTCCATAGAGGAAACAACAATATTTGGCCTAGTCCCAAAGTTTAACAGCATTAAAGGTCCATATTTCTTTGACAGAGCTTGAAGAGAACGGCGCGGAAGTTTGCCTAGCTGGTGAAGGTTGCCAAGAAGAGGCAGCTTTTGAGGAGATGGTGGCAAATTGAACTTCTCATCTCTTCTCCACTTATGCAAAAACAGAAGAAAAGAAACTAACAAAACTGAGAAAACGAAGGGGTTAGAAATTGCTGCTCTCTGCAGTCCCTGACCAATTTGCTGCATATTTGGTAGGGAGAAAAGGTTACAGGGAATATACTTTTGCAGCATGCTACTTTAGAAAAGGTTAAAATTTTTGCAGATAAGCCGCCGGCGAGAGAGCCCCACCTCTAGATCTGACGACCCACCTATGCTACGACTCAAAGAAGCTCCTTAGCAACTTCGTCTGCTAGGGGAGCGAGATCTGAGAGCTTCAAGATTCGTGACAACCCAGATCTAAAGGGAAAGAGTTTGTGCGCGAGAGACGACTGGGAAAGAGCAGAAGTCTAGGACCAAGGTGCTCGAGGAGCTAGTGAGCTAAGGCCTCCCTTTCTTTTTTATCCCATATCCTAAGGTGCCAATCATACGAAAATATCTTTAAATTATTCGCATTAAGACAAATTTCTGCTTTAATTGAATAGATATTTTTTAAGAAATAAAGGTTTCAATCACAAAATATCTTTAAATCATTCATATTAAGACAAATTTTTGCTTTAATTGAATAGATTTTTTTTTAAAATAAAGGTCTGACTCTAAATTTTAAATGACTATATACATAAAAAAAGATTTAAACATGCGACCTAAATTTAATTAAAAGAACCTTTTACCAAACTCACTTTCCACAGGTAGCATTTTATACATGTAATGGAAGCATCCATTAATTTCATTTCGTATGATAATGTCCCTTCCTTAAATTAAATATTTAAGGAGGTCCGACCTCCTGCAGCTTGTAACTTTGTGAAAATAGTGCCTCGGCAAAGACAAAAAGGACATTTGGCAATTTATAGCTGAGGACCCGTAAATTGTGCAGAAACTCTTCAAAACATTTGACAAAGTGTGGGAATGGGAAAGGTGAAAAGAGAAAAAAGAAAATTTGAATTTCATAATTGTTTTAAAAACTTACTTTATCTGTGTCAATAATTATCGCTGGTAGGCACGAATTTGGTCTCTATCATACCTACTAGGAACAAAATGGAAAGACACATATAGCACTTTTGCTTATAAAAAGGTAAGAGGAGCGTGAAGAAACACGTGAAGTGAGAGAGAAGAAAAAAAAAGAGATAAAAGTATTTTATGCATTTTTAGGTCTAGTTTTTTTCTTATAATTCTCCGATTTTTTTAGTAGTAAAATTCTTCTATCTTTGTCCGTTATTTTTATCCCAATTTGAGATTTTTTATGTAAAATTTGTGTGTTTATTACTATTCTTTTAGTCTTATTTAACTACGAATATGCTCTAATCTGGTCGATCTTCACAACAAATGGTATTAGAGCGAGGTGAGAAAATTACAACAAATTTTTTGGCTTAATCCGTCCGAAGTTTAAGCGAGCACAATGAAAATTGATGAATAGTAGCCACAAAAGGTGACAACTATTCATAAATTTATTTTTGTATTAAACTGTGCATATACTGTAATTCAAGTATACATACTATTTATGTGTACAATACTATTCACACATATGCATGCGATACTATTCATATATACGAAACTAGTCATATGTACAAGTATAGTACTATTCATGCATACGAATACTATTTATGAGAAATAGTGGGAGCTAAATTCTGTTTGTAATAAAGACAATGACAACAAAATTTGAGACTGAAAAGTTTAATGGGAGTAATTTCTCATTGTGGAAAGATAAAGACAATCTTGAAGAAAGATAATTGTCTAGCGATTATTAGTGAACGACCAGCTGGAGTCACAGATGAAAAATGGAATGAGATGGATGAGAATATTATAGCTAATCTTCACCTAGTTTTAGCTAATGAAGTATTATCCAGCATAAAGAAAAAGAAGACTGTTAAGGAAATATGAGATCACCTCACAAAATCGTACGAGGCAAAATCACTTTACAACAAAATTTTTCTAAAGAGGAAACTATACATTTTACGCATGGTGGAATCTACTTCGATAAAGGAGCACTTAAATACTTTAAATACTCTATTTTTTCAAATCACATAATTGGGACACACAATAGAGATAAGTGAATGTGCGGAACTTCTACTCCAAAGTCTACCAGATTCATATGATCAACTAGCCATCAATTTAACAAACAATATAGACACTCTAGTCTTCGACAATATTGCAACTTGTTGGACCCTACACCCCACCCGTAGGTGTTTGGGAGTTATACCCCGGCGTGTGTTTGCAGGTTATATCGCGGCATCCAACTTTAATCAGTATTGTCCTCTTTGGGAATCGAACTCGCAACCCCTCAAGGTTTTGTTGTTTCTAAGAACACGCCTCTTACCATTGTTTCTAAGAAGGAACAGTGGATGTGCTAAAAATTCAGATAATAGATAACCTGACAAATTTTATGACAAAAGTAATCAATTGTGACAAGTTTATGTGGTGTCGATCCTCATGTGGCCTGACAAAAATGTAAGCAACATAAAGCGGCAAAGTAGAAAAGAATGGTGTGAAGATATGACTGAGTATTAATCAAATCTTCAAGTGAGAGAATTATCAACAATTGTGACTGGTAGGCACCATATGATTGATTATCAATCAAATCTTCAAGTGGGAGAATTATCAAAAAATGTTACTGGTAAGCATCATATGATTAATTATCAATCAAATCTTTAAGTGGGATAATTGTCAACAATTGTGATTGGTAGGCACCGAATTTTGTGCCTACCATGCCTAGTAAGGACAAAATAGCTAAAGAAACATAAGGCATTCCTGAGTATAAAAAGGAAGGAGTTGTATGAAGAAACATATAACAAGCAAAAGAAGAGAGACGTGAGGTGAGAGAGAAAAGAAAGAGAAAGAGAGATAAAAATATTATGTGTATTTTTGGGTCTAATTTTTTCTTGTAATTTTTCAATTTTTTTCAGTAGTAAAATTCTTCTATCATTGCCCGTAGTTTTTCCCCTAATTTGGGGGTTTTCTACATAAAATATGTATTCATTAATATTTCCCTCAGTCCTATTTAGCTACGAATATGCTCTAATCCGGTCGATTTTCACAACAATCAATAAAAAATGTGATAATAACTAGTGTTCTTCTTCTTATTGAAATGTTTTCTTGTTAAACTAGAACGCTTTATTTTATTAGAGATAAAAAAAAGTCATATCACTAATAACCGTGTAATGAAAAATGAAAAATATGTCAAAATAGTTTTCTGACTAGTAGTGCGTGAGTTAGGATGCAAATTGCCATAATCTTTTAGCCAAGTTTCTTACATCAAGACTTCTTAAAAAAATGCTCACTATGATCTCTAACATATCATGTAATTAGAATATATAACTATGCTCACTATAGCAATATAAGAATAGTATGTTATAAATCACAAAACTAATGAAGAAAATTGAATTTTGAATTGCTTCTTTGACCTTCTCGATGTATTTAAACTGCTTATTTTTATAATATTTTTTTTTTGAAAAAGAGAATTGATTGAATAAAAAAAATTAAGATACAAAAGAAGAAAGTTCCAGGTATAAACCAAGTCATCAAAGCGAGGAAACCTATCTAATCATATTTGTAAAAATAGCGTAAGGAAGCTTAGCACAAAATCATTGGAACATCAGTAATGGTTGGAAATATATGCTGGAATCTGATCTGATCATTGTTGCCTTTTCAACTCCACTTAGAGATGTGCTAAGATGGGCTGCTTATCGAAGAAGTCCTTAAATACGCAAAGAGGATCGTATAGATGAACTGCATTGTTGTTGTAGCTTCTTGGTGATAAAGATCTCCTGAATCTCCGTTAAAATTAAAGATATCAAAGACTCTTTAGTGGATGATTGTTGTTGGAACCATCGTAGGTTTTGTTCCTGCCATAACTTGTAGATATAAATGCCCAGGACAATGAGGTGGATAGGTGAATGCACAGAGAGTCCATTTGTGATTTCCAAGATGGTAGACCCTGCATTCATCCAAGAACAAGAAGCAGTGACATAATCCCATATTGCATTGTTAAAAGGACATTCAAAAAATAGATGGTTGTAAGATTCACTCTTTATGGAACACATGGGACAACTGTTATCCATTTGTATATAAGGAAGTCGGCCCGTTGTAGAAAGTTTGTTCTGAATAGCTAACCAATATATGAAAGATATTCTTGGCAATAAGTGTATTCGTCACCTTAGTGGCCCAAGGAATTGCGTGACGATGACTGCATAAATAATCACATGTAACTCTGTTAGTGAGCTTCCCAATTGGAGTACCTTTCCAGAAAAAATATATCGGTCCTGTGGAGTGGGAGGATAGTTAGGCTGGAATTGGATTAGGCTTCTAGGAAAATTCCATCCTCTGCCTTCAATGAATGCATTCGTCCGAGTTTTTAAGGGAAAAGAAGGAGTAGCTCGCGGAAAATGCGTTAGATGTATTAGAGGTCCCCTAGTGGACCAATTGTCGAACCATAAGGAGATAAGGCGACCATCCTTAATCTCAAATGTGCTCTCATTGTAAACTGCATCTCTCAATTTCAACAATTGAGCGAGAAAAAAAGAGTGGGTGCTTTTGGCTTTGATGGCCCATATACTATGCCCCTTAAGAGAGTGATTAGTAGCTTTAATGGACAGATGTTTAGGCCTCCTTGTTTCGGAAAGCATATATCAGACCATTTTACCAGTGATCTTCATTTAATTAATTTAAGTCTTCAATGCGGCAAATTAAGGCGTGTATTCTCTTTGTTTGAGGCTTCATATGTCACTAGACTTAAGCTTGCTCTTTATACATTAAATTCTACAATATTTTTCTTGGTTAAAAGAACAATATATGGAAAAAATATGAAATTTTGTATGAGTTATGGAAAACCCTCTTTTTTGGTCTTCTTTTGCCGTTTCAACTTTCAAAAAATTTAACTTTTAACTATGAAATTTAAAGGTTAATTAATAATTATACACTCTTGCTGCTTGATTTAAGTATAATGAAAACTCTGCAATTTGACCCTTGAAAATTTTCCAATCTTTATTATATAATAATTATCCATAGTCTCAATTACTTGGCTTAATAAATAAAAATAGTATCGTTTGAATTATTATGATAGTATTTTCCTTAGAAAACCCTTATATAGTGGTGTTTTCCAATTTATGTCATAAATTAATAATATACTAAATTTAAAAATACACAGATAATCGACTATGATAATTTCTTTAAATATAATTTTATGATAACTTCCTTTTCTTGAAATTTACATCTAGTAAGATCCCATTACTAAAATAATATTCTTTTTACAAAATTTCCAACTTTGTTATATTTGTTTGTATTATTTTAGAACTAATTGTTTGATCTTGATAAGTTCAACACACTTATACACGATGAGGTTCATTTATTAAAATTGAGTGAAATTGAAAAATTGATGGACAGGAACTTTGTGAAGCACCTGAACAATTCGACTCTATGAACTGAAGAGGTTAATTGATTTTTTCCAAAACTATTTGACCCGATATGTGAAAAGGAATCCTCAGTCGAATGATTAAGAGAACAACCGCACATTATTTTTTTAAGAAAAGAAGTATTTATATCTCTATCAGGCCACAACAGCATACGATGAACAGATTTGGGAGAACAAGCTAGTGAAACGAAACCAAACTCAGTATACATTGCATTTGATGTATGCAACATGTTTAAAGAGCTATTTTCAGCAAGAAAAAAGATAAATTAAAAACTGACAAAAAAAGGATGTTAAGACTTCTCTATCATCAGTAAACCATGAAGCTACAACGTGCTACCAATTTAATCAATCTCAAGATACAGTTATTCAGGGGAGATGCTATCATGAGATGATGGTGTAGAAATATTAGGTTGTATAGTATAATACCATTCATAGTGGTTTTATCTCCATTTTGATGTCCTTAAAACAAGTAGGAAAATCTTCAAATAAATTTTTTTTCTGCAACTATACTGACCAAAAAAATAGTTATATTTTTTTGCTGTCTGTGTCATTTTTCTTAATAGTAGAGGAATGGTTTATGTGTTCTTTAAGTAATCTATCTTTTCAAGTTAGTCATGGTTAGGCGTTAGGATTACGCCAAACCTAAGGTTTTACAATAAATAATCAATCTCTCATCCGTCTTTTGCCAAAAGTAGTAGGCATCATTTTTGGTGCCAACCAAGTTGAAATAAATCTACAAAAGTCAAAGATAGCTGACCAAAATGGGCAGCCATCTCACACATTTCCTACTTATAAATAGGCAGGAGATGAAGAGAACAAATCATCCTAGAAATCTCTTCTTCCATAGGTAGGAGATGAAGAGAGCAAATCATCATAGAAATCTCTTCTTCTATTAAATCCTTACAAAAGTTTAGAAAGTATTTTTTTATTTAGTGAGAGAGTTAATGTTTCTTTTTGTAAAATAGAGATGTTGTACTCCTAAATTTCATAGTAAAATTCTTCTACTCTTGCCCGTGGCTTTTATCCTAATTTGGAAGTTTTTTAACATAAAATCTCTGTATTTATTACTATTTCTTCAATTCTATTTAGTTGCGAACCTATTCTAATTCGATCGATTTTTACAACAAGTGGTATTAAAGAGGGGTGAGAAAATTAAGATGAATTTTTTGGCGTAATCCGATTAGAGTTCAGGTGAGCACAATGAAAGTTAGTGAACAATAACTACAAAAGGTGACAACTGTTCATGCATTTATTTTTGTATTAAACTATGCAGTTACTGTAATTCAAGCATATAGTGCTATTTACGTATACGGTACTATTCATACTTACACATATAGTACTATTCATGTGCATGGTACTATTCATACATGCATAGACAGTACTATTAAAGTGTATGGTACTATTCATACATACAAATATGGTAATATTCACATTTATGAAACTATTTGTACATACAAGTACTATTCATATATAAGGGTACTATTCACGTGAAATAGTGGGAGCTAAAAAAATTTTCGTAATAGAAGCAATGACTGTAAAATTTGAGATTGAAAGGTTCAATGGGAGTAATTTCTCATTGTAGAAGTTGAAGATGAAGGCTATCTTGAGAAAAGATAACTGTTTAGCAGCCATCAGCGAAAGGCTGACAACATTTATAGATGATAATAAGTGGAATGAGATGAACGGTAATGCTATTGTAAATCTTCATCTGGCACTAGTAGATGGGATGTTGTCAAGTATAGAGGAAAAGAAGATGACAATAGAGATTTGTGATCATTTCACAAAATTGTACGAGGCCAAATCACTCTATAATGGAAATTTTCTGAAGAGGAAACTATACACTTTACGCATGGCGGAATCCACTTTGGTGACAGAGCACTTAAATACTTTATTTTCACAACTCACATCATTGGGGCACACAATAGAGGTAAGTGAAAGTATAGATTCGTATGATCAACTCGTCATCAATTTAACAAACAACACAAACCCTCTAGTCTTCGATAATATTGTAGCTGCTATTCTGGAAAAAGAGGGTTGACACAAAAGTAAGGAAGATAGGCTAGCAAATTTGCAACAAGTAGCAACCTTGGCAGTGATAAGAGGAAGATCAATGGAACGTGGCCTAAGTGGGAGTCATAGTCATGGCATATCAAAATCAAGGAGTAAGAAGAATTTTAAGTGTTACAATTGTGGCAAGAATAGGCACCTGAAGAAGGATTGTTGGAATATGAATAAGAAAGATTCTATTCCCTAAGGAAATGTGGCAAATACTTCAGATGATGGAGGTGTAATGGTCTGCGAAGCGGTAACGAATATTAGAGGTAAGAGAAGATTTGTTGATGTATAACTTCTCGATTCAACAGGTACTTTTCATATGACCTCTCGAAGAGAATGGTTCCATTAGTATGAATCTATCTCTGAGGGATCTGTGTACAACTGTAATGATCAAGCTCTGAAGAACGTGATGTATGATGGGATAACTCAGACTATTGAAAAAGTGCAACATGTGGAGGGCCTGAAGAAGAATTTGTTATTTGTAGGACAACTATATTATATTGGTTTCAAGTTTGAGATTCAAAACATGATCATAAAAGTGATTAAAGAAGCGCTGGTAATTATGAAAGTAGCGAAGATTGTTGCAAATCTGTACATGTTGAAGGAAGTAACTTTGCAAAAAGGAGAGGCATCTGTTACGGTGACTAGTCCAGATAACAAATACGTAATGACGTGGCATAAAAAGCTTGGACATATATGAGAACAAGAAATGAAGATACTTGCAAAGAAGAATCTACTTTTAGGTCTCACAAAGGTATCACGACCCTTCAGTGAGCATTGCATTGTTAGTAAGCAATATCGATTGAAGTTCAACACATCAAAGTTCAGAAGCAAAGAAATTATAGAATTGATTCACTCTGATGTATGGCAACCATCAATTACGTCTCTAGGAGGAGCAAATTTCTTTGTATCATTCATTGATGATTATTTAAGGAAATGTTGGGTGTTTGTTATCAAGAGGAAGAAAGATGTGTTTCCAACTTTCAAATTTTACAAAGTGCAGGTGAAACTTGAATCTGGTAAGAAGATCAAGTGTTTGCCTCAGATAATGGAGGAAAATATATTGGTAAAGAATTTGATGAATTTTGTAAGCAAGAAGGCATCAAAAGGCAATTCACAATGACATACACTCCTCAATAAAATAGAGTAGCAGAGCAGATGAATAGAACTCTGTTGGAAAGAATAAGAGCGATGTTGAGAACTTCAAGCTTAGATAAGAAGTTCTGGGTAGAAGTAATTAATACTACCTGTTATATAGTGAATCAAGCTCCATAAATTACAGTTGAGTTGAAGACACCAATGGGAATATAGAGTATTAAAACAGTTGAATATTCCAACCTCCATGTATTTGGAAGTCCTGTTTATATGATGTTCGATGCCCAAAAAACTACGAAGTTGGATTCAGAATCTAGAAGATATATTTTCTTGGGATATGTTGAAGGAGTAAAGGGGTATCATCTTTAGGATCCCACTGCCTACAAAATTGTTATCGACAGATATGTTATTTTCTTGGAAGATAATGATCAAGAGCAAATAGAAGATGCTAACACTTTAAAAGATAATTCAGAGAATACAACAGTATAGGTGGAAAGGGAATTTAATCAAAATGATTCTTCTAAAGCTGCACTAGAGTACGAGGAGCAAGAACCAGTTGAATATGATGTTTTAGATATTTAGAGATTAACTAGCATAAGAAAAATGCCGAGCTGGCACTTAGATTATAATATGGAAAGCAATACTGAATACTACCTTTTAACTAAGGATGGAGAGCCATCAACTGTTCAAGAAGCAATGAATAGTTCAAATGCATCTCAGTGGATGGTAGCAATGCAGGAAGAAATTGAAGCTCTACATAAGAATAAGACATGGGAGCTGGTATCACTACCATAAGGAAGAAAGCCTATTGACAATAAATGGGTTTACAAGATCAAACGGGGTGGTGACGATCAAGTAGAGCAATATCGTTCTAGATTGGTGGTAAAAGCATACACTCAGAAGGAAGGAATTGACTTCAATGAAATATTTTCTTCTGCGGTTCGAATTACCACAGTTCGAGTAGTCTTGAAAATTTGTGCTACCTTTGACTTGCATCTTCAGCAATTAGATGTGAAAACTGCATTTCTTCATGAAGATCTTGAAGAAGAAATTTATATGCTCCAGCCAGAAGGTTTTGAAGAAAAAGGGAAAGAGAACTTAGTTTGCAGGTTGTACAAGTCTCTGTATAGTTTAAAGCAGGCACTAAGGTGTTGGTATAAGAGATTTGATTCCTCCATCATGAGCTTTGGATATGACAGACTGAATGCAGACGCTTGTGTCTATTTCAAGAGGTTTGAGAAAGATGCTTTTATAGTTTTGCTGTCGTATGTAGACAACATATTAGTAGCAGGCCCTAATAATGATCGTATCAAAGAATTGAAGGCATAAATGGCTAGGGAATTTAAAATGAAGGACTTGGGACTAATAAACAAGATTATAGGAATGCAAATTCATCAATGCAAAAATAATAGGAAGATTTGGCTTTCTCAGAAGAATTATTTCAAGAAGATCTTGTGGTGATTCAACATGTAAGATTGTAAGTCAAGTTATACCCCTTTTCCTGTTAATCTCAAGTTATCCTAAAATATGAGTCCTAGCAATGAAGAAGAGAGGATGGAGATGTCTTGAGTACCGTATGCATCAACAGTGCGAAGCTTAATGTTTGCTATGATTGTAAAAGACCAGACATTGCATATGTAGTGGGAGTAGTTAGTAGATACATGGTGAATCCTAGTCGAAAGCATTGGAATACTGTTAAGAGGATTCTTAGATATATAAAGGGAACCTCAAATGTTGCATTATGTTATGGAGGATCAAATTTAGCTATTAAAGAATATGTTGATACTGATTATACAAGCGATTTTGATAAAAGTAAATACACTACAGGATATGTGTTTACTCTAGCTAAAGGAGTTGTGAGTTAGGTTTCAAAACTACAGTCAGTTGTAGCTACGTCAACAACAGAAGCAGAATATGTATGTAGCGCCCCCTCACCGTAGGGTACACATCGGGACGCCTGCTGGTCACTTCGACACGTAACCCACGATGAAGGTGCACTACCGAGCAAACCCATTAATTTCACATGGCATCGCAATAAATAAAACCACAATATCAGAAATCACTAAATTTTAAAATCCATAAAATCAATCTCAATACATATCATCCAATAGCAAAATAGACAGATCTATCAGTCCCCTAAAAAAAACTCAAAAAGGAAACTGATACAAAAGTCTATACTAGTCAAAATCCATCCCAGCTGACAGACCTATGAGCCATCGCTTCTTTTGCCAGCACGCTCGCACGGCAGGAAAAGACTATCTCCGGAGCTAGGAGTCTACTCTATCGATCCTAAAAAATAGGTTGCAATTTTGGGTGAGTTTGCGAACTCAATGAGAAACCATCATCGATGGTTCACTCAAATCATGCATTACGCGTATTGCGTACAGCATAGCAGTAATATTCGAGTATCTTATAACAATTTACAACATCAAATATCAATTTGCAATATTATATAACAATTTAC
>JANIHY010127521.1:0-13261 GCA_027479065.1 Erythroxylum brevipes
CAAATGCCGGGAAATTGTCATGAATGCATGTACCTATATGTGCATGTGCCAAATGACTCAGTCCTCTACAATTAGAGACCAAATGAATATTTACATTTCAAATATGCAAAGCAACAACCTAGCCTGACCCAATTTACCAATTTACCCTTCCCATTGGGGATGGGATGTTACAGCTATGACCAAACCCGAAGCACCGACAGAGAATGAGACCAACCGGGAAGCAATTGACGAAGTTGGAAATTCAAAAGAGCAATGGGCGAGATGTGACTGAGCTAGGCGGGAGAATCCTAAAGAGAGAACCTCTCAACAATCACTTACTGATAGCTCTTTCTTTTTTCTTTTTTTTGATAAATGGTAAATTATATTTATCAAAAAATGGGTTATGTACATTCGATTTAGGGGCATACCCCAATCATCAAAAGTAATTCCCCTTACACCCATAATGAGGTTAGGATAGCTCATTGTGGTCACGTACATCCGATGCAACACTGGGGATAAAAGAATATGACATCAAATAACAGGTGAAACTATGAAGAGCGTAATACAACAGCAAAAATAGTAGCAGCCAAGAGTGGAGGGTAGCCAAGAAGGGGCACCACGCTAGGAACTACCATACTACGTTCAATAGCACATGCCAGGACCGTCCACCCCACAAGAGCGCTCAGGTCAGTTTTGCATGGGCCATGCATCCATTATCTACGTCCAACCATTCCAGACGCCAGGCAGCACCGCTCAATAGTAACCGCCAGGGGCAGCCAAAGCAAGGAGCAAAATCTAGCAAAACTCCTCGACGCCACATAGGCCAGGCAGCTCTCTACTACGTCCAACAACTTTAGATCCCACCCAACCTGTCAAGCAAGCTTACAAATGAGAGGTAATAAGTTCCACTGGATAGAATCAAAATAAGATTTTGTAGGTAATCTCTTTAATCTTTGAAACCGCATCAGACCAGGTGATTATAGCTCCATCTAATTGCATGGCATTTTGGATTTTCCAGATTGTATACACAGTGCAAAGGAAAGCAATTCGAATGGCTTTACTGCGCAGGAGAGCTCCCTTAGCTTCACTCTTTATCCATTTGACAACACAAGGAAGGGAGCTCATTTGTCTAGTAATACGTAACCAGCGACGAATTTCCTGCCAAACCAGGCTAGTAAAGGAACATTGGAAGTAGATATGAGCCACTGATTCCACCTCTCTCTTACACATGATACAAGTTGGGTCCAAGTCGAGAAAGGGGAGATGATCCTTAGTGGGTAGGCGGTTCCACAATCTTAGCCAGGTCACAAAGGAGTATTTTGGTGGGATATAACGCTTCCAAATAAGCGACATCGCAGGTTTACATGCATGTTTAATCCGCAACAAATCATAGACTTTATGAGAGGACAATCGGTCATTAATGCACAGCTTACGCAGCCCATTGACAACAGCCATACGACCCCCCAGTTTAGACAGTAGAGAATCCCGAATGGAGCCTATCTTTTTCATTAAAGGGGAGTCTCTAGGGTGGGGGACCATTCCCATATAGATACCCCTTGGAGGAAGACCACATGGACCCATTTAACCTACAATGAGTTAGCTTCGGCATGAATATTCCACACCAATTTGGCGAGTAACATCGAGTTCCAAATCTTGCAGTTTTGCAGCCCAAGTCCACCTTCCGCTTTGGGTGTACAAATACTCTCCCAAGCGACCCTATTGTTCTTGCCCCCCAAAGAAAGAGGCGATAAAGCGAAGCAATTTTTTCCAATATCACAGCTTGAATGGGGAATGCTTGAAGCCAAAAATCCAGCACACCCTGAATGACCGAGTTTATAAGTTCCACCCTTCCTGCATAAGATAAAGTTTTTCCATGCCAAGCAGTAAAGTAGGCCTCCACCAAATCAAGAAGGTCATAATATTGAGCTATGGAGACCTTCATTGGAGCAAAGGGTACCCTCAAATATTTAACAGGAAATTTGCCTAAGTGAAACTCCGTCATAAGGAGGATATCATCTCGATCCAGATCCCACACACCTCCAAGGAAAATATTGGATTTAAGGGGGTTCACTTTCAATCCAGCCACACGGTTAAGAGCCTGCAGGCCATTTAGCAATATTCGAACCGAACGAGGATCACCCCTAGAGAAGAGCATAAGGTCGTCAGTGAAGGCCAAATGTGTGATCCCTAGCTGTTGACATTTAGGGTGGAAGTTAAAATTTGAGTTCACTGTTGTGAGTTTGAGTACCCATGACAGGTACTCCAAGCAAAACAAAAACAGAATAGGCGACATTGGATCGCCTCGTCGTAAGCCTTGTCGACCCTTGAACATGCCATGGAGGTTTCCATTGATCGAGAGTGAAAAAGAAGTGGTGGTGACACATTCAGTAATCCAAGCAACAAAGCGATTTGGAAACCCCAAACCAATCAGCATATCGACCAATAACTCCCATGAGACCATATCATATGCTTTTGTGAGATCAATTTTGAGCATACAACGAGGTGAGATGCATTTTTGGCTGCAACTCAGTGCCAATTCCTGTGCCAAGAAGATATTATCCTGCAGAAAATGTCCCGGAATGAAGGCAGATTGGGCAGGATCTACAATAACATCAACTAGCTTTAGCAGATGCTCCGTCAAGATCTTTGAAATGATTTTATAAGTCACATTCAAGCAGGCAATGGGCCGAAAATCATAAACTTTCGGTGGCTGTCTCATTTTAGGTATAAGGGTGATGATGGTGTGGTTTAGTTGTTTGAGAAGTCGTCCAGTCACAAAGAATTCATGCACTACTGCGAGGACATCTCCACCAACACTCTCCCACTGGTGCTTAAAAAAGGCTGAGGTATAACCATCAGCCCCGGGTGCTTTTTCGTTCCCTATATCATGCAAGGCACAGCGTATATCCTGATCGGTTACGGGGCTGAGCAGCTGTGCACACATATCCTGAGTAACCAAAGGACCACTGCGGATAACCTGAGGGTCCAACAGGGCACAAAGGCTAGTAGAGCCGAACATCTCCTGGTAGTGATTAACAAGACAAGAGTCTACTTCATCCAATGAGGAAGTGGGGGTGCCATCCTCCTTAATAAGAAAGGTGATTTCATTTAACTGATTCCTTTTCTGAACCAAAGTCAAAAAATATCTAGAATTCCGATCAACCTCCATCAAGTGTGTTCCTTTGGCTTTCTGTTGAAAAAAACATTCGCTCAGCTTCTTGTAGAAAGAGCGCTCGTTTACGCACAACAAAAAGCATGGTAATCAGGGATGAATCGGCTGGATTGTGAAGAGAGAGCTGGTACTGTCGTTGGAATTCTAGTTGAGCTTCCTTTGCTTTTTCTGAGATATGGCCGTAGGCCTCTTTGTTCAAGGAACACTGATAGCTCTTTCTTTTTTTTTCTTTTTTTCCTGGTAAATAAAATTGTATTGCACAGGAAAAAATGTACAAGGTCAATCAGGGCATACCCCGAACATCAAACAAAAGGGGGGGCGACATAAGCCCAAGCCAAAGACCGACAAGGAGGTACAAATTAAAGGCTAACAAAAACAAAAAGCCCAAATAAAGAGCCAAGCCTAGCACGAGCAGCCCACAGACGAGACCAGAAGAGGTTAGGGCGAGGGAGCAGTCCTGCCCGTCGAAGAAGCAACCCAAGCCATGGGAAACCGACGTCGTGCAGAGAGGAGGCGGTAAGCACGGGAGCCCCAAAACGACAACAGCCAATGGGCCACCGGCATCACACGGTTGAGGCCCAGCACCCACTGAAGCAGCAAATAAAACAACAACGAATTGCTGGCATGAGAACAACTGTGCATCAGGAGGTTACTCCGCAAGCAAGAACGACAACATGTTAAGAGGAGGAGAGCAACTCCTCATACGACACCGTGCCAAACAACTCATACAATGCCAGGCCAGACGATGTCAACATGTTAAAGCCCTGCACCCAAAATGACGTCGGAACTGGAGACATGGGACGACGTCGAAGCAAGTAGTCCGCCT
Organism: Erythroxylum brevipes; assembly: GCA_027479065.1. Taxonomy (NCBI): domain Eukaryota; kingdom Viridiplantae; phylum Streptophyta; class Magnoliopsida; order Malpighiales; family Erythroxylaceae; genus Erythroxylum; species Erythroxylum brevipes. Next base: position 3,978 of record JANIHY010127521.1, read on the forward strand.
ACAGGGAACATCTTCGTTCGGTATGAAATGCAGCAGCTAGTAATTCCTCCATACGTGGTCATGCATGTAGCATGCAGACATCGTCCCTCAACTCCAAGAGAGAATGCCAGTGCAGGCTACATAGTACCGCAACAGAGTCGATCCAACTCCAACACCCCTGGGCCATCAGCTGGGATTCCGATGGGTCAGAAGTCGAAAAACTCCACCGGGTAGAGACGATAAAGGACCTTATACACATGGGTTTTAATCTTAGCAACCACATCAGCACAGGAGATAGTGGCATCATAAATTAACACTGCATTCTGGATCTTCCAAATCAGGTAGAGAGAAGTAATAAAAGCGAGCTTGGCGGCTTTACACCATAGTAAGGAGCCATGATGATTTTTCCTGAGCCATCGGACAGAGCTCCGAAGAGTGGTCATTGCTCGCGGCAGGCCAATCCAACCCCGAATGGCATTCCAAACCTCTTTCGTGAAAGAACCGGCAACGAAGAGATGCTCAACTGATTCATCAGCTTCGCTACACAAAGGACACCTACGGTTAATATCTAAAAAGAGCAAATTATCCTTGGTAGGTAAACAGTTTTGCATACACAGCCAAGCAATAAAGGAGAACTTCAGGGGGATATAACTTTGCCAAATCAGGGTCATCCATGGACGAGTCGGGCGTTTTGCACGAAGGAGTTCATAGAACTTGACTGACGGCAATAGCCCTTCCACACAGAGAGATTGAACACCTTGAACCACCATCAATCGACCACCCAAGGAGTCCATCAAGGAGTCCCGAATGGAAGCCAGGCGTTTAAGCAGTGGGGAGTCACGAGAATGCAGGCGCCAGTCCCAAATCGAGGTCCCCCGCAAATAGTAAGCATGCATCCACCATGACCAAAGAGAAGTGGCTTACGCATGGAGGTTCCACAAGACTGTAGCTAGCAAAGCGTCATTCCAGATCCGACTGTTGCGGAGGCCTAAGGCACCTTCAGATTTAGGGCCACAAATAGCATCCCAGACGACTCGGTAGTGCCGACCACCCCAAAGGAAGATCCGACACAAAGAAGTAATCCGATCAAGGATTGTTGCCGGAAGGGGCAATGTCTACATCCAGAAAGAAAGCACACCCTGAATAATCGATTGAACAAGCGCCAAACGACCTGCATAAGATAGACTCTTCTCCTGCCAAGCCGTAAGGTAAGCTTCCACCGTTTCGATAAGAGAAGAGTACTGAGCAACCGAAACCTTGAGCGGAGCCAAAGGTACACCGAGATACCGAACAGGGAAGGACCCTTCAGGAAATTTGACCATGTGCAGTATTGCTTCCTTTTCCCCTCCAAGGACTCCACCAAGAAAGATGTTGGATTTGAGGGGGTTGATCGAAAGGCCAGCCACATTTCTAAGATTCCTCAACCCATCCAGCAGGACCCGAATCGATGGGATATCCCCCTAGAAAAGAGCATTAGGTCATCCGCAAATGCTAGGTGTGAGATACCCAAGAGTTGGCACTTCGGGTGATAATTGAATGGGCCAGCAGCAGTGTTCAACTTAAGGTACTTGGAAAAATACTCCAAACACAACAAGAACAACGATGGATACATGGGGTCTCCTTGATGTAAACCCCTCCTACCCCGAAACATGCCATGGAGAGTGCCATTAATAGAGACCAAATAAGAGGCAGTAGTCACGCACTCCAGGACCCACATGATAAACCGTGTAGGAAACCTCAGGCCAAGCAGCATCGCACGAAGGAAATCCCAAGACACCGAATCATAAGCCTTCGTTAGATCAACTTTGATGAGACACCGAGGTGATATCTGCTTCCTACTATAACCACGAACCAACTCCTGCGCCAAGAATATGTTATCCCATAACTGCCTCCCACCAACAAAAGCAAATTGTGCAAGATCAATGATATTATCCAACTCCGTAGCCAACCGCCCCGTCAAAAGCTTCGTGATAACTTTGTAAGCTACATTTAAACATGAGATGGGTCAAAACTCAGTCACTCGCGGTCTAGAATTCTTAGGGATCAAAGTGAGGGCCATATGATTCAACCGGTGGAGGAGACAGCCCGTCCGGAAGAACTCCTGTATGGCTTCACACACACTAGGCCCAACACAATTCCATTGCTTTTTAAAGAATTCCGAGGAGAACCCATCCGGCCCCGGTGATTTGTCGCAACCGATGCTGAACATGACCTGCTTAATATCTTCAGCCGAAAAGGGGGCGAGCAGGCCAGTATGAGCTTCAGGAGCAGTTGGCTACGGAGTTGGATAGTATCATTGATCTTGCACAATCTGCTTTTGTTGGTGGGATAACTTTGTAAGCTACATTTAAACACGAGATGGGTCGAAACTCAGTCACTCGCTGTCTAGAATTCTTAGGGATCAAAGTGAGGGCCGTATGATTCAACCAGTGGAGGAGACAGCCCGTCCGGAAGAACTCCTGTATGGCTTCACACACACTAGGCCCAACAGAATTCAATTGCTTTTTAAAGAATTCCAAGGAGAACCCGTCCGACCCCGATGATTTGTCGCAACCGATGCTGAACATAGCCTGCCGAATATCTTCAGCCGAAAAGGGGGCAAGCAGGCCAGTATGAACTTCAGGACTAAGAACCGGTCCATTAGAAAGAACCTCCGGATCCACCCCAGTGCTCACCGAAGAAGCACCCAATAAAGAAGTAAAGTAATTAACGAGCAAGTCCGATACTTCAGGTAAAGAGGTTGTCTCCGACCCATCGTCCCTTGTGAGATGTGTTATCATCTTAGAACGGCTACATTTCCGAGCCAAAGCATGAAAATACTTGGTGCTCTTATCGGCCTCCTGAAGATGTGTACAATTCGCTTTCTGCCAATAAAAGGACCGTTCAGCATCCTGAAGGAAAACCATGCGCTTCCGAAGAGAATTGACCCTACATCGCAAAACTTCATCCTCAGGGCAGTCTAGGAACTCCTGATACCGACAATGGAAGTTCTGCTGCGCCTCCTAAACACGGGAGGAAATGTGGCTAAACGCTGTACAATTGAGGCGTCGAAGGGGGGTCTTCAGATCAGTTAGCCTGGAGCACAAGGTGAATTGAGCACACCCTTCCCTCGACTGGCTCCAGATCAATTCCACCAAAGTCGGGAATTCTGGGTGGTTCGACCACATATTATAGAATTTGAAGGGCCTAATGTCAGACATCACCGCCCGATGAAAGTCAACAAGAATTGGGCAATGGTCCGATTCTGCAAGCATGGGGAGGGTAATAGCTGAGCAAGGGATATCCTTAACAGCCCATTCCTGGTTGATAAGAACCCGATCCAAGTGTGCCCACCTCTGATTTTTCTGCCAGGTGAAAAACTCCCCACTCGATGGGGCATCCTTAAACCCATGTAGCAAGCGGAAATCCAATAAGTCTTTCAAGTAGTAGGCCGCTGGAGGTAAGCACCCTTTTCGTTCTGATGCAGCGCACACACAGTTAAAATCGCCCAAGACCATCCAAGGGGCCGAGCGTGAGGGGCAAGGTGTGTTAGGGCCGACCAAAGATCCCTGCGTTCACGAACAGTGTACAAACCGTAGACACCAGTCACTATAAACTGCAATTTAGTAATATAGTACACCACCTGACAATGAATATACTGGGAGCCTTTCACTAGTAATGAGTACTGAATTTGGGACGGATCCTACAAAATAGCCATACGACCGCCCTCCATAACATCAAAATTATGCCAAAAGTTCCAACCTGGCAATTTAGACTGCACAAACCAACAAAGTCCAGCCACAGTAAGTTTTGTTTCCAGCAAACACAACAAACTACAATCATGTTGCTTCCTCAAGGTAGCAACACTTTGTTGTCGCGAGGGTTTATTTAACCCTCAGACATTCTAGCTGAGGAACTTCATGATGGCGGTATGGTGGTCGAACCTCCATCCCCTTTACATGATGGACCCCCTTTTTGCAAGACATTGCGCCCATTCCCTTAGTTACCCTGAGTGCCCAGACCCCTTTTAGGGCCAGTAGAGACAGGCTCTTTCCCCTTACTTTGTTGAGTCCCAGTACACAAACCCTGTCCCACTCGAACCGTTTCACCTGGACCTAAGGGACAAGCTGTAGCATCAATGACCGGAGGGTGGGTAGCAGTCAGCCCTGTAGGAAATTGTGAGGCAGGATCTGAAGGCGAATAATTGCTAGGGAGCGAGGCAACAGTAGGCCCCTAGAATCCATAGAGGTCACTCGGTGCTCATGGAGGGCAGGATCCAGATTCTCTAGGAGCGTCGGACCAGGGGTAGGAGGTCTGGCGGCCTTCGTTGCCTCCCGTTGCTTAGGGGGACACTGAGTAGAGGGATACGTAGTATCGGCAGAAGAGGCAGGAGGAAGGGTCACTCCAGGCTCGGACTCGGGGACCTGCTCTGGGTTTTGCTTTCGTTGGCAGTGAAACAGACTATGACCAAATTTTTGACAATAACAACAATAGTTCGGGTACGCCTCATAAATCACACGTTGAGTATACCGGGAACCAGATGGGAGCAGCACAGAGAAGCTTGTAACGGGCCCCTTTTCCACATCAACTTCAACCAATAAACGAGCATATCTCAACCGAAGCTGCTGCCTGGTAATTTGATCAGTACATAGGGGGTTACCAATCCGGGAACCCAACTTGGAGAGGCCCCGCTCATGCCAGTAATCCAGAGGGACATTGGGGAGCTGAACCCACATTGGCACCTGCATAAAGTCAGTGTAGTCAAAAGGAAACCCAGGGGTGAGGGGTTTGAGGATCAAAGTTTTCCTATAGAGCACATAAGGGCCACCGGCTAGAACTTGCATACGGTTCGCCTCAGTCAAGAAGTGAAAGATCATCTAACCTCGGTTATGTGGGGTGTAACGGCAAGGGACTTGCCACTGATCCATTTGCTCTTGGACAACCTTAAGTCCAGGGAACTTACCCGTGAAGCAACCAACCAGACAATAACCCCAGTGATGTTCCAAAACCACGGCATCCGCTGCCTCTATAACCACTTCTTAATCCACAGCTTGGAAGGTTAATCGCATCCCTTGAGAGAGCTCACGATTCTGCTTAAAGAGCCCTGCATAAGAGGTATTCTTATTGCCCTTAGATGCCTTCTTCGGCTGCTCTTGGGGAGTTTCCTCAAGCACCTTCTCGGCCCGAGAATAGGAAGGCAGAGGCGAGGGTTCCCGTATGGCCCCCTCTTCTGTGGACTCCGTCTCCTCTGTTTCTTCACCACCCTGTTCGATCTCCTCCTCAACCGTAGATGCTACATCATCCCCCCGGTAAGGAGGCTGCAAACCAGTACCAGGAGTTAGGGAGGGGGCTGTAACTGAAATCGGTCGCGAAGCAGAGGGACCGGGCTCCGGCAGGGGGAGATCAATTGCTGTGTAATGCGCCGAGAGGGCCGACCCTGGGGCGCAATAGAGGGCACCTTCATAGCCAAAGCGGTAGGTCCGTTAGGGGGGAGGAGTCCGAGGCTGGGACGAAGGCACATTCCCCTGGGACTTGGCGGAAGAAAGTTTCCGCGGCGGAAGAGACAGAGGCGTGGTTCCAGTCTAGTAACCCAAGCACTCGGCAGTAATGTCAATGCCCCAAAATCGGGATTTACCCATAGCACTGCGAGGGGACGAAAGGCAGCCCCCGTGTGTCGTCTATGGCGACACCACCAAACCTAGGCAAGAGAGGTGAACAGTAATGGCGAAATCGCCAAGTGCGAACAGCACCTACAATCAAGAACCAGCACCAAAGGGCGGACGTCAAACATCAAAGGAAAAATCAACAACACCAACAGCGAACGAAGAAAAGGCGGGATCTCGGTAACAAAGCAGAGAGCAAAGAAGAAGCTCGCAGGTGGCCGAACCTAGGTGAGAGAAACCTAGTGAGAGACACTCTCGACAACCACCTCACTGATATTGATAGCTCTTTCTTTCTTTTTTTGATAAACAGTAAAATTTTTATCAAAAGAATAAAGTATTTACACAAGCACAGGGGCATACCCCAGTCAACCGGGGAGGATAGGCCCTCCCCTCAGCAACAGAACAAAAGAGGCCCCTACATTGAGGAGCCCAGCCCGACAAAAGCAAATGCAGACCAATGGATTCCAACACCTAATGACACACCCACCAGAGGAAAGGATCCGTGAGGCTAAGTGGATCCAAGGCTGTAGATCCAAACCGAAAGCCCCAGGCTAGCTAACGTCGTCGTAGCAGCCACTGGAGACATCAACGAAGAAACCAGAGCCAACTCACTGGTACCTAGCACCCCGGAAAGGTCGACGCAAAATCAGTCAGCACATTCATATAGGCGCTCGAAGGGAGGAACTGAACCACAGTGATCGGTTCCTAATGCATCCAACCTCCAAGGAGGGCGCATGCAATAGGAACCAAAAGAAATAAGTAATCCCGATCCCACATAGCCTCCCATGAGAGCACCAGACCGAAGACGGCGCCGCTTCACCCATAGCCTCCCATGAGAGGGTCCGAGTCGGACGCACCCAAAGACCACCCACCAAACAGGCGCTGCCAAACTCCAGAGAAACGGTACCGTTACAGAACAGCATAAAACGACGTCGAGTAAGACCAGACACACAAGGACGAAACGACATCGCATTATTTCCCCCAAACCCGTCTGACGCTCCATGGACCAGCTCCTTCCAACAAATCCAAAGCGGTACCGTATCCGTCTCCAACCTACAGGCTAAGCCCCGTGTATCAAGAGCCAGCCATTATGCGACGCCGTTTTACGCCCAACAGACACAGCAATGGATAGGGAGAGTGAAGAGGCCCAGACGCAGGCGTCTATCTACTTTCAACACACAACAAAGAAAGAAAAAACTGGCCAAGGTTTCCAATTGCATCCTGAAAATGCATCCAAAAATAGTAACACCAGCAGTCCAGTAAGCTCAATAACAGATACACCACCTGCCATATCCACAGCACTCAGACAGCACACTACTCACCATAGAGACGACCACCTGCAAACTCGAGCACTTCCCATAAAACGACACCACAGCAACCATCCGCATATAGCCACAACTTACTACGAAACGCCAGCAGGCCTCTGAAAATGACACCGTATAAATCAAACGGGGACATTTCAGGAGGCGAGAAATGAACCACCCTAGACAGGGAGAAACGGTACCATTACAGAACTGCATAAAACGACGTCGAGTAATACTAGACCCACAAGGATGAAACGACGTCGCATGATTTCACCGCTCCATGGACCAGCTCCTTCCAACAAATCCAAAGCAGTACCGTATCAATGTATTAAGAGCCAGCCAATATGCGACGCCATTTTACGCCCAATAGACACATCAATGGATAGGGAGATTGAAGAGGCCCAGACGCACAGTCGAGGCGTCTTCCTATGTTCAACACACAACAAGGAAAGAAAAATCTATAGGTGGTGGTGCATGGCCATTGCCCCTTAACGTATTCTTAATTTTATCCCTCGTAATCTATTTATAACAAGTAAAATTACGAAACTCCTCGGACGAGCTAAGATCACCTAAAAAGATATTATCCTCTAAACCTTCATTAAAAAAGCTATAAAAGTACCTCTATCATCTTTTCTTGATGTCATTTTCAGCTATAAGCACCCCTCCCTGCTTCATCTTTTATGCAACAAACTTGATCCAAATCTCTTGTTTTGTGTTCCCTAGCTCTAACCAACTTAAAAAAAATCCTTGTCTCCATCTTTAGTATTCAATTGTTGATAAAGTTTCTCATAAGCCCTACTTTTAGTTTATGAGCTTATCAACTTCGCCTCTTTATTTATCACTTTATACCTTTCTCTATTACTAACTCTCTCCACCTCTTTGATGCTATCCAAAATTGTTTTATAGCCAGCTTCTTGAACTTCTTCATTCCATCACCAAGACTCCCTATTACTACCTCTCTGCCTTTTAGAAATACTCAAGATCTCTATAGTTGTATTCTTTAAAAGAACTGCAACTATTTCCGACATTTGGTTAGTAACTCCTACCAAATTCTAATATTATCAATAACTTACTCTATCCTTAAATTGTTTTCCCATATCCCCTTTCAGATTTCACCATTTGATTTTGGTGTACCTATAGCCTCCAATCCTTAATAAAAAATCCAAAACTATCAGTCTATATTGAGTTAACACACAAGCACTAGGAATCACCTTGCAATCCTTGCATCCTAGATTGATCTATTTGTCTTATTAGGAAGTAGTCAATTTGAGTCTTCATGGTTTTGTTCTTAAAAGTCATTAGGTACTTCTCGTTTTTCTTAAAAAAAGAATTGACTATCACCAACTCAAATGCTATCACAAAATCCAACAAAGTGGTTCTATTATCATTTCTTTCACCATATATAAAACCCCATGTGTTATAGATCTTAAATGACCATTAAAATATTTTCCTAGAATAACTCTTCATTAAGAGGTATTTATTGAATCAACTCATCGAGCTCTTCCTAGAAATAACGTTTAATTTATTCGTCCAACCCTACTTATGTAAAAATGTAAAATAATATATATTAATATGAAAATTTTAAATAATATTTTTATTTGACAATAATATAATTGGTAATTCTTTAACATCCTAAGTTGTACAGTAAACAAAAACTTAAAATTTTAATTTTTTTCTCATAGTCACTTCATTTGGTAGTTTTTATTTTTTGCGTCTTAATTATTTAAATTAAAAGGGTTAATTAGATAATGAAATAATGTGAAGAAATTAAACTTTGTCTCTTTTTTTTTGTTGACCACGAGGTGTCCTAGGAGGGTCCCAATTATGAGAAGATACCTTTAAGTCATCTACTCCCAGACTAATCCCCGCTCGAGCTGGGTAGGTCTCTTGTGGGAGACAAAGCTTTGACCCCAACGCAGTGTTTGGTTAGCATCTTCAGGGGTGAAGACGGATGATAAGGACACAAAAGTTCTGTATTATGTAGTATTTACTTGCTGTCCTCATCCATTTTTGTTCCGTCTTCAGAGGACAAAAATAAAAAATTTTTGTTCTTTCCAAGACTGTGGTACAAGAATTCTTATCATAAGGACAAAAACAAAACACATAAGGAAATATCATAAATACCCCTCCCCCCATATAAGCAATTTTTTATTCTTAATTATATTATTAAATTCATCATAATCATCATCATCATCATCATCATCATCATCATCAATATTATTATTATTATTTATTATAAATTTTAAACTTCTTCTTCTTCTTCTTCTTCTTCTTCTGCTTATTATTATTATTATTATTATTATTATTATTATTATAAATTTTAAACTTCTTCTTCTTCTTCTTCTTCTTCTTCTTCTTC
>JANIHY010127600.1:0-13235 GCA_027479065.1 Erythroxylum brevipes
ACAAACTAACTATTATTAATAATAATGGTAATCATTCATTCCTCTTTACCAACCATCATAATTATAATGATAATATACATTCTTATTTTTTATTATATTCATTCTCATTCTTATTACCATTTCCCTGCACGAATCAACCGCCTTAGTGTTGTCAATATTTTTATTTTCAATATATATATATAAAGATGCTCAAAGCCGTAGGAGACAGAAAAAGATATGCTTTTTTTTAATATGATCTTTTATGTTTCTGTCTCAACCTATTGCAAGTCTCTCCGTTTTATTTCATTTGCATATTACTAAAACGAGTCATTATGATCACTGGGAGGATTTCCTACGTTCTAAATAGTTATGGCTATTAGTTTTGAATAGAAAGAGAGAGAAACTTTAAAGTTAAACGATCTTAAGACTTAAAAAAAAACCATTTATTCCAATCTATTGATTAAACTGCCATGGACTATGCTCAACAAACAAGCTCCTAATGATATTTAGGATTCAACTAAACAAAATACCAGTATGGCTCTTCTTCTAAAGTAAAGCATGCATAACTTTAAGAATCAATAAGGGATTTAAAGAATTTATAGATGAATAATGGAGAATTTGTTACCAATTATTATGCAAGGATGTGAAAATGCCCTCAAGGGGTGTGGCTCGATGGTTGAGAGCGGAGTTTGACTTTAGTTAGGTCCCAGGTTCGATTACATGCTGGCCCCTCTTGTAAGAGCCTGGGGCAGCCAGAGTTTTACCTGTAGATGGAGAACTAGTTGGGCCCTCAATGATGAGGTGCGCCCGCTTGGCCCGCCTGTGAGGTGGTGCACCAGTTGAGTCCTCAAAGAGGTGTGCCCGCTTGGCCCGCCTACGGATTTTCCTCGAATCAAAAATAAAAAAGTGAGAATTATTATGCAACGTGTGATTTCATAGTGAGAAGGTGAGTGATATTGCATTTGTTAAGAATACATTATTTTCTTTTACAGCAAGATCCGAGTATTTTTTCTACTTAGTTGAAGAATAAGTAACATAGATGCATTGACACAGTAATGTAAATCCGGGTATAATTGGTTTCAGAGAAGCAAGAGATGGGATCATCCATTCAATAAATAAAAGATAAAGTGCTATAAATATCATAAATAATCATTACCATTTTCAATATTAGCCTAACAACAAAGAGAAAGTACAAATTTCGAATTTTGTAGAAAATGAAGATTATATCAATGCTTTGTCATATAAGAAAAGAAAAAAAAAAGCAAGAACATATGGTATCTTCACACTAGTTACAACAATCATATCCGTGGAGGTAATTTAGTTTTTATCCTAGACGAATCATTCGAAATTATCTCTTACGGGGAATACACAACTTGTGGGCTTTTGAATGACCAATGATGCTAATAAAAGTGGAATTTTCTCCTTTTTCATCAAACTCAATTTTTGTCCTCATCTGGTACGTGGACATAGGCAATATACTTGAAAATTCTAAAATAGCTTATATCTATTCTTCTTCCTTTTGAGTTTCTTTTAAGGTCATATTTTAATTTTTAATGTTGTTAAAAACATAGAAACTACAATTTATAGTCTGATACCAAAAGGTCTTTGGTACATTGCTCCTTAATAAAATACTTCTCTCCATTTTCTCTTCTCTCTGCCTCTACTCTGCGATCTGGGTTGGCGTGCTTTAACAAATAGGTTCCATTTCATTAACATTTTTACTTTATTATATATATATATATATATTTTAGGATTTATTCTGTTATGTTATTATGAGTTCTTGCTTTTGGTTGTTTATAATTTACGAGTTCTTTGATTATGCTTCGATTTTGTGAAGGTAGTTTATGTCTTGGTAGACCGCATGATTGGGTATGCATGTTTGCCATGACTGGCTATCGAATTTAGGTTTTCGAGGACGAAGACCTAGAAACAAAGAAGGAGATCGTTTCTCTGGTCAAAAGATGCCCCAGCGCTCGCGTTCTTCGCCAAATCCACTCATGTATCCTTACAAATGTGGGGAGATAGAGCATGCTAAGAAGGTGTTTGAAGAAATTATTGACAGGAATTTGGTTTCTTGGAGTGCCATGATAAGTGGATATGTGAGAGTGGGAATGGTCAATGAGGCTTTAGGTTAGAGAAATGCAGAAGGTAGGTGTTGAACCAGATGAAGTTTCACTTGTTAGTGTGATTTCTGCGTGTACTGCTACTGGGGCGTTGGATATAGGGAGGCGGATTCATGCATTTATCAAGAGAAGGATGATCAATATGGATATGGAGCTTAGTAAATCATTGGTTAACATGTATTCCAAGTTTGGTTGTATTGAAAAAGCAAAAGAAATTTTTGATGAAATGTCGGTCAAAGATAGTAAAGCTTGGAGCTCAATGATCAACGCATTTTCCATTCATGGTCTTGGAGGGAATGCAGTGGAGGAGTATACTAGAATGGAGGAAGCAAAGGTAAAGTATTACAGAAAATTATACAATTGTTGCAAACGTTTATGCTTCAGCTTTACAATGGGAGATGATGAGCCATGTGAGGAAACAGATGAAGGAAACAGGCATTAAGGCTGTGCCAGGGTACAGCTCCATTGAGGTTGGTGGTTTAGTGCATGAGTTTGTACGGGGTGACTGGTCACATCCTGAGGCACAAGAAATAAAAGAATTTTTGAAAGATGCTTACGTGGCAATTTATGAAACTGGGCACAAACCAATAGTATCTTCTCAATTGCCTAACGTGGATGAAGTGAAAGTGGATGCGCTATATGAGCATAGTAAGAGATTGGCAATTGCTTATGGCCTGTTAAAGACCACAGCACTAGCTATAATTAGGATAATGAAGAATCTAAGATTGTGTGAGGATTGTCATGAAGTAGCAAAGTTTCTCAGTAAAATTTACGAATGAGAAATTATTGGTAATGTATATCTTGTATTCTCATTGCACCTTATTCATATCTTTCAAGCCTGTGGTTGTCCACGAAATCTTCCCCTTCCTCACTGTTCCTCTTTCATTTGTTATGTAACACCCTAATACCCCCAAGGAAGATACCGGGGGGGGGGGGGCACGCAAATAACAAAACATATATACAGAGCCGAGACAAATCCAAGCGAGCGGAACATTTCATAAATGCATTTCAGAATCTCAAATCAACCATATAGTACTTAACATATTATTCATACTGTGCCTATCATATTACATACCATAAATTTAAAGACCAACATATATTAAGGTTATTATAAACCTTCAAGCAAATTGAAAAGTCATACACATCAGATCCAATCCCAAAACAAATTCATAATACTTTTTTTCTCAAAACAAGACTCAGACTCTATTGGCCATTGCGGTTGAATTGTCTCATTCTTTATAATCTTCGCTCTAAACCTATACAGGGCAAATCTACCGTGCTAAGCATATAGCTTAGTGAGTAATAACTAATCTATACATGAAGTGACAATTCATCATACAGAATCATATAACAGCATAAGAATGCATTAAAAGAGTGACTAACATTAAATTAGACATAATTCATTTCAGAACAGATTTTTATACTTATCATAACTGAATATCACAAGAGCGTATAAACTCGTCAATTTTTGTTTATATTAGAATCAAACATATATCAGATTACAAAATCAGAGGACTGCAAATTCATTTACTGAGGCGAGTAACGGGACTTATACAGGAGAGACCGAAGTCTCGATACTGAAGTATCCAGAAGAGATCGAAGTCTCGACACCGAAGTGTCATATGAGCAGCTGCAGACCCTTCTAGGCATGCCTATTTACCCACAACTAGGACTTAACAGTTTTAAAACAAAACAAAGTCATTTCAGACATTTTATGTGCAAAGTAAGTAGTCAATCATATTCACATACAAGTAGCACTTCTAATAATATAATCATGCATCAAACGCCTCGGATAATCATTGTCCGGAATTCAGAACACAATCAGTATAAATCAAATTCAACAAGTACAACAAATTAAGGTGTGACTATCTATGATTACTCACCAAAAGCGCCCTTATTGTTTATTGCCTCGAAGTCTCGACAATATCTAGAATCGGTCGCTCTAAGGGTTCCTCTATAACATTTAACACATATACAAATCATTATTATGCATGACTAAAAATTTATTTATGTATACTGAATATGTATGATGCATGTTCATGACAAATTCTTGGGTATATGTTCTTACTAAACTGATGTAAACATAAATTGTACTTCAAAAGTTCCAAAATTTACATATTCAATAACTATTCCAGCTTTTGCTTGAAGCACCTCCTTTGGGTCAATTTTGTATAATCAATAAGATCAAGAAAATGATATATTTCTGTAATACTCTCTACTAGAAAATTGTTTCCCTGTGTCTTAAGTTTCTAATGATACTAAGTTCATCCAATTTGGTTTAGTATTCAATGAGTTATGCTCAAAATACCACAGAATATGTACATTTGAAATTTTGGCTAATGCATGAATATGCTTCCAAGTTATACACCTAATAACTCTCAATTAAAATATCCAAAAATTACAAAATTTATACCAATTTAAAACTGACATAATAATCTACAACTTTGATGAAGACACCTTAGCCCAATTTGGTATACATCAATACATTTTATTCAATAAATCTAGGACATGATTTCTGTCCCTTGTAGTGCTACAGCTTAAGACAATACTCAATTCCATACCATTTTTGAAAGTCTTAGAGACAGAAACCAATTTTGATTTCTTTAAGAAAGTTGTAGAAATATGTATCAAGTTTAATTTGAATTAAGAATCAAATCATTTGGAAATCTACAGATCAAGATATAATTATAATACCGAAGCATATTCCCTATAAAATCTCCAGTTTATAATATTCCAGTACATACCCCACTTTGAGTCAATCAATCTTTTTCTAATCAATTCAGATGACTGTAAATTTTTATGGAGGGAAAGAACAACATCTTAGGAGTCTATTGGTTTAAGTTTCAAGTCATTTGGATATCAGATGACAAATTTATAACAAAATGAATGAAAGATGTTCGAAACAGTCTCTCTATAGTAACCTCTGGTGCAGCTCTTCACTTCTCTCTCTAAAACGCATGTCTACTTCTTCTTCACCAAAACCAACTTTCTTCTTCCTTTTTTTTTCCATTTTTTCCACTTTTCCACTTCATAACTAATGCATCCATTGCATAAACCAAATTTCCTACTCCCCTTTCAGCTCAACAACACACAACAAACCCAAAATTCAAGATTCAAACATAACATCAAAAACAGAATTACATACGGTTGTTCATCATTTTCTGCACATGTTTTCATCAGCTGCACTTTTGCATAATTACTTTCAACCCAAAACAGATCCTACTTCAATACGTTTCTCTATCACATTTATCTCTGCATTTCTACTCCCCTTTCCATTCAACTTACTCTCAAATAACTCAAGATTCAACATTAATTTCAAACATCAAAAACAAAACTCATATGCGGACAACACCATTTTTCTACTCTCTCTCTCTCTACTGAACCAATTTTTCATTATATTCTTTCATCACTTAATACCACCATAACTTCTCACCCAAAGCAACTCAATATACATCTATTTATATGCATTATAACATCAACACAATCCATTATCAAAACCAGAAAATTAAACTCACTTACTAGCTTTCCAGTGAAAACTCCAATAGTGAGATTGAAGAAAAGGTTTCGGTGAGTAGAGGAAACAACAAGGATAAATGATATAGAGCAATCTCTGGACTGGTAAGTATGCATCAAGTATCAGATGTTTCAGTGATGGATAAGTGAAGAGAGCATTTCAGTGAAGAACAAAGCAACAACTTTAGAATTCTTACTAACTCAAAACATGTGATAGCGTGGGTTGCTAATTTATTGACACATTTCACCCATGTATAAAGCCATTTGTCACTCTCCCAATTGTCTCTTATTTTATATATATTCCCAAAATTTTCAGAAAAATTTATAAATTTTTCAAAAATTCTGAAATAATACTAATGGTCTCTAAATAAATTTTTAACGCAAATAATCCTCAATTCGCACTTTTAATCGCATTTAGAAACTAATTATACCCGAAAAATGTCATGAATGCATGTAAAATTATTGTATTTTTCCAAAATGCTTATGCACAAATAAGCAAATATTCAAATATGCAAAGCATAAATGTGCTGAATTTTCTTAATATTCTAACCCCTATTATGGAGTGTTTCAACTTACAAGTTAGGCTGGAAAGGAGTTCAAGCTATAATTTTAACCTTTGATTGAAGATCTTCAATGCAACAGTTTTTCATATTCAGACTCGTGGGCGCACATAGTCTCACCATTTTCATATCATTTGGATCTTATAACTCGTATAAGAACACAGAGTGTTGTACAGTTCTAAGAAACTTAATTTGTTTCAAAGGCAAACAACTTCATTATTCTTTAATAACTAAAGTCATCAATATCAATGTAGCTTTCTTGAATAGGGAATGGGAGAGCTTCGTGTTTTTATTATGATAATTAGCCCAAGTTAAACCCTCTAGACACGTACCTTTCCATTAGATCATCCACCAACGACCTTACTATATTAGAGATAATTCTTCAGAGTATTACGAGTTATTGTAAATAACATCCTATCATATTGTACAAATTGTAATGAGGAGGACAAAATTTTATGGGATGCCAATTCCTTGAACAATTTCATTAACAAATCTACCAATAAGGTTTTACTCTACCTCCGTTTAATAGTTCAATTATTGCATTTCTAAGACAAGCTTAACCATGTGATTTGGCTATCAAGTAGAAGTAGAAAACTAAGCACAACCTTCACTTCTTGAACTTGTCCTCTTTATATCCCCTGTGATAATAACGTGAAAAGTCATGATCATATTTTATACGAGTGTAGCTATTATAAAGACATCTACAAATCACTAATTCACCTTTGCCTTACAGACTTTCATGGCAAGAAACCATTCAACGGGTTCTTATTCTTCTACGTAAATCTTGTTATTGCAATCATTCTCATGTTGTCTCTCGGTTATTGCATTTATGGCTTAAGGTATGAGAGAAACAAGTTGCACATTTTAGATGAAATATAAAATGTATACGAATCGTATCTTATAAAATGAGAGGTTATTGTAAACATAATATATTATGCTTTGAATTACAAAAAAAATTGTGCTTTGTATATTGTTTAATATATTTTAAATATCATTTTTTTGCATAAATAATTTTTATTACAAAATAAAATATAGTTAAAATTAATAAAATTGCTTTTTATTTTTACGTTGCCAAACAGTTATGAAGTTCTTTTAAAAAAGTTGTTATTTTAATTGAGAGTTAAATAGTCAACTAACTTTTTAAAAAAAAACTCTTATACAAAAAGCTCTACTAATATAAGTCAATCCAAATAGGTACTTCATATTAGATGACTGGATCCGAAGTTAACGACTCAAGTTCGATCAATGTAGGTTTTAAACAAGCTCAAGTTCGAAGATTGATCGAACAATTCAAATGACTCGCACTTTCTGTTGTTTTGGTCTTTAGTTCTAAAAAAGAGCTATCAAAAATGGCATCTTTTTAAGTTAGAATCATATAACTTAAACTCTACGAGATTTTGGACGAGGTTTAGTTCATATTCTTGGAGGCGAATTATTGACGGTTCTAACTCGTCCTAGTTTATCTCATTGTCATCTTTAATGATAGATACTAAATTATAACTAGTAATTTAATTTATTTATTTCATTCACGTTACAATTTACACAGATCCGATTGGAAGAATCACTAAATAGAAAAGATCATGGTGCTTGATTCTTTTTTATAATAATTTGGTGCTGAAAGTGGGAACAACATCACTCGTTCTTAATTTTTATACGTTCAGGATTCGTTAATTTTATACGTTTGAGTCTAAATTACAGAATTCAGTGACAAAAGAGCGAAATTTGAACGGAAGAAAAGGTTCAACCCATCACATTCAATGCAATCCTTATATTCACAAATTGTTTTCATTTTTAAAAAAATTCTCTTTTTTATTTTTATGTCCCCCTAGCTTTTGCTCGCTAATTGTCTCAGATGCCATTTGGTTTCTCGTCTGTACCGCAACTTGACCCACCACCGTAGTAGAAGTCGACGACGACGACCCACCAACAACCTTCTTTCTTCTCTTCAGCGACCCACTTTCTGACGACGAAGATGACGGCACCTCTTGGAAGTAATCCTCACGAGATTGGGCTCACCGGAATTAGCTCACAATGGGAAATTCAACAACGCCCTGGAACCCCGCATTCTATAGGCGACGCGATCATAAGCAAACGCCTCGTAGTCCTTCCCCTTCGGCGGGGCCACCGAGGCAACCCTCTCATCCTGCTGGACCGCCGCTGGAGAAACCGTAGAAATCTCTGGCAGCTTCAGTTTCACCTCCTGGAAGTCATTGAAGTCCACCCGAGGCTCAGTTTTAAGAGATGGATCCCACCCGACAGTCACTGCTTCGAGGAGAACACCGTAGAGCAGCATATGCTCGTAGTTGTCGGCTTTGAGTGGCAACTCTTCCCAGCTTTTCTGTTAAAAATGGGTACAAACTCCCAAAGCTCGAGCTTCTACTATAAACAGGAGTTACACCGACTCCATTAACAGCAGTAGCAGTAGTTGTGGGGAGAGAGCTGGTTTGAGATGGAACCCACCCCACAGTCGTTGCGTGTTCTCCGCGAGCAGCATATCCTCGTAGTCGTCGGCTTTGAGTGGCAACTCTCCCCAGCTCTCTGTTAAAAATGGGTACAAACTCCCAAAGCTCGAGCTTCTACTATAAACAGGAGTTACACCGGCTCCATTAACAGAAGTAGCAGTAGTTGTGGGGAGAGTGTTGGAAACAAAAAGGACATAAAAGAGCACTAATGAACAACAGAGTAACAACGAAACAAAACACTGCAATAGATAATTTTATTCAATAGAACCAGTGCTATAGGCACTTTACAGACTAAAAAAACTCAGCAAAATAGTCAACAACCTTCTTTCTTCTCTTCAGCGACGAAGATGACGGCCCCTGTTGGAAGTCATCCTCACGGGATCGGGCTCACCGGAATTAGCTCTCAAAGGGAAATTCAACGACGCCCTGGACCCCCGCATTCCATAGGCGGCGCGATCATAAGCAAACGCCGCGTCCTCTGCCGTCTCAAACGTCCCCAACCAGACCTTTGCCCCATTCTTCCGAATCTCCGCCCCAAACATCCCCCACGGCCGCTGCCTCACACCTATATAGCGTTTCCCCTTCGGAGGTGCCGCCGAGGCAACCCTCTGATCCTGCTCAGTTTTAAGAGATGGATTCCACCCGACAGCCATTGCGTCGAGGAGAACACCGCAAAGCAGCATATCCTCGTTGTCGTCGGCATTGAGTGGCAACTCACCCCAGCTCGGTTTTAAAAATGGCAACAAACTCTCAGAGCTCGAGCTTCTACTATAAACAGGAGTTACACCGGAGCCATTAACAGCAGTAGCAGTAGCTGTGGGGAGAGAGGTGGTTTGTGACGTTGCTATCTATCTATCATACAACTATCTAAAGAATATAAACGAAATTATTGAAGAAAGAATGAAAGAATAATAGGAAAACGAGAGAGAGAAAAAACAAAACGGAAACAGGAGAGAACAGAGTGTTTTTAAAGACTCAGTAATTTCTTAGATTTCTTCTATTGGATATAAGCATACAATTTGCATGTAAATCTTGTACATTTATAACACTACTTATTGACTAACTTCCATCTTAACAGACTTAACTAACTTTTCTAATTTTCTTCTCAACCGTCTTTTACGTCGTTGTATGCTACTACAATCTCTGCATTTGCATTTTTGAGACAATGCTACTACAATCTCCTCCTTGGATCAGAAAGCTTCTGAATTCCCACCAAACTTCTCAATTGCTTGAATCGTGAAACATGAAACCCCTTAGTAAACAAATCATCCACCTGCTCTTCTGTTCTTATATACTCTAACTTCACTTCTCCATCTTTCTAGACGTCTCTCAGATAGTAGTATCTAAGCTTAAAATGCTTAATCCTACCATGAAACACCGGATTCACTGAAATAGCAATTGCTGCTTGATTATCAACGTACGTCACCGTAGGATCTTGTACAACTACTTGCAAATCTATCAATAGTTTTCTAATCCAGATCTCCTGTTTTGTAGCTGAAGTAGCTGCCACTAGTTTAGCTTCAGCAGTCGATAATGCCACCACTTCTTGCTTCTTGGAGCTCCATGAAAAACATGCTGATCCGAGCGTGAAACAAAATCCAGTTGTGCTTTTCATGTCCTCCGTAGAACCTCCCCAATCACTTTAAGATACCGTAAGACTCTCTTCACCGCAATTAGATGATGTTTTCCTGGATTACTCATGAATCTGGAAAGTACATTTACAACGAATTGAATATCTGGTCTAGTAGTTGTGATGTACATGAGGCATCCAATCATGCTTCTATACCTTCTGTTATCAACGTCTTCATGCTCACCTTCTCGCAATAGACTCTGTTTTGGCCAGATTGGAGTTGAAACAATTTTGCATTGATCCAGCTGAAATCTTTTAAGCACATCACTTATATATTTCTTCTGGCTCAATAAAATCTCCCCTCGCCTTTGAGTCAACTCCATACCCAAAAAATATTTCATCAAGCCAAGATCGGTCATCTCGAATTTACTCTTAAACTGAAGTTTCAAGGTACTGATTTGAACACTTGAGCTTCCAGTTAAAAGCAAATTGTCTACATAGATGGATACTACAGCTACATGACCTCCTTCAATCCTCACATAGAGCGTCGGTTCGTTGCTGCTCCTCTGAAAGGAAATTTGCAACAAAAACGTATCCATCTTCGAATACCAACATCTGGGGGCTTGCTTCAGCCCGTATAGTGCCTTATTCAATTTAAACACTTTCTCCTCTTCTCCCTTTATGATGAAGCCTTCTGGTTGTTCTATGAAAATTTCTTCATCCAGCTCTCCATTTAAGAACGCAGATTTAACGTCCATCTGATGCACTTCCTATTCTTTCTCTGCAGCTAAAGCCAGGATTAACCGTATTGTTTCTAACCTTGCCACCGGCGCGAATGTCTCACTGAAATCAACCCCTTCTATTTGTGTGTATCCTTTTACAACTAGTCGGGCCTTATATCGACTGATGGAGCCATCCGGATTCATCTTAACTTTAAACACTCATCTAAGACCAATCACCTTCCTGTTTATTGGTCTATCAACAAGTGTCCAAGTCTTGTTTTTGTAAATCATATCCAACTCCTCCTGCATTGCGCATCTCCGTTTTGTGTTCTTCAGGGCTTCTTGTGCATGAGATGGTTCATCTATAGCAGTGTTGCTTCTCTCATAGATATCGGCTAGACTTCTTGTTCCTCTCACAGAGACTAGGTCATCATCTTCTTCTTCTTGATTCTCCTCATCTGCTTCATCTTCAGAAATTTCATCATCAATTATAAGAGAATCAGTGAGGTTCGTACTTGTGTAGTATTTAACCAGGTGTTGATCATCCTTTTGGATTGAGTCTTGTTCTGCCCTCTGCCAATTCCATTGTCTTTCTTCAAGAAAATGTACATCTCTACTCACTTTCACTTTGTTCTAGTCTGGGAAATAAAGCCGATAACCTTTTGTTACATATGAATAGCTCACGAAGATAGCTGGTTCAGCTTTATTTTCCAACTTTCCTCTTCTGGCTTGCTGTACGTGAGAATAACATAAGCTTCCGAAAATCTTCAGATTCCTGAGCTTGGGCTTCTTCCCACACCACATCTCGTACGGCATCTTCCCTTCCAGGGCTCTGGTATATAATCTGTTTAGGAGGAAGCAGGCTGTTCGTGCAGCTTCAGCCTAGAACTTCTTGGGAAGTCCCTTCTCCTCCATCATGCACCTCATCATCTCCATCACTGTCCGATTTCTTTTCTCTACCACCCCATTTTGTTGTGGGGTGTAGGGAGTAGTCAACAGATGCTTAATCCCAACCTCCTTGCATACTAGCTCGAATTTTTCTGAGGTGAACTCACCTCCATTATCGGTCCTTATCGATTTAATTCTCTTACTACACTGATTTTCCACGAGATTCTTGAAGTTCTTGAAAACGTCTGCCACTTCTTCCTTGCTTTTAAGATAATAAAGCCAAGAATATCTAGAGTAATCATCAATCAGTAGTAGAAAATACCTACTCCCACTTAGTGATTCTTCAGCCATTGGTCTGCATACGTCCATATGAATCAGCTGTAGGACTTCAGTAGCTCTCCATGAAGATTTGTGAAATGGGAGTCGAGCTTGCTTTCCTTTGAGGCAAGTTGTATAGTGAGATCCACCTCCGAGCTTCATAGGAAGATCATCAACCAACTTCTTCTTCACCATTTCTTCAAGACTTTTCATGTGAAAATGCCCCAACCTCTTATGCCAAAGATCACTTTCCTGGACATTACCAATCATGGCTATCTGCTGGACATCCTCCATTCTCAAAGAAAAGCACTTATTTTTAACTTTAACTTTGAGAATCTCCTTTCCAGTCGGATCAATAATCCTACACTCGTCATTTTCAAAGAACACCTTGAATCCCTTTTCTATTAATTGAGCTACACTAAGGAGATTATGGTGGATCTTAGGCACAAATAGAACATCTGAAATTGTGCTAAGACCCTCCTTGGTGTAAATCTCCACTGCACCCTTTCCTTCCACCGAAATACACTACCCATCTCCAAGCTTAACCTTCGCATGAAATGATTGATCCAGCTCCGTAAATATGTCAAGATTGGAGGACATGTGACTTATACAGCCACTGTCTATGATCCATTCAGTTGAAGGTGACTCCACCAAATCACATGTGACTACAAAGAGCTGCTCCTCTTCTTCGGCAACTTGAGCTTCAGCAGTGGAGTGACCAATTTGGCTCTTACAAATCGCCTCCATATGCCCTTTTTGATTGCATTTTCTGCACACCACGTCCGGCCTCTTCCAGCATCTATAGGCCAAGTGATTCGACTTACCACAATGGGGGCACGGATTGTACTTGGCATTCTTGTCTCCGGATTGTGTCTTGGATTGCCCCTTTTGATGGCTCTGAGACTTCTGCCCCTTAGAACCACCCTTCGACCACTTTTTCTTTGTCCTTTCTTGATCTGAACTTTTCGTCGACGCCTTATAGGCACCCTCAAAAGAGTCACCCTTCCTCATCAAATGCCTCTGCTCTTGTGCTTGGAGAGCACTAAGAACTTCGGCCAACTTAATACATGACATATCCTTCGTATTTTCCAGAGAAGCAA
>JANIHY010127789.1:0-13179 GCA_027479065.1 Erythroxylum brevipes
CTATGGGGCCTTGACGATCTTAGCCCACATAAAACGTCACGAAAATGCATATTCAAAAAACATGCATAAAACGTTACAAAAATGCACATTCTGTGATATTTTTTTGAAACGTGCATAAAACATCATGGAAATGCACATTCAAAAAACTTGCATAAAACGTTACAAAAATGTACATTCTGTGACGTTTTTTGGAAACAGACATAAAACGTTACGGAAATGCACATTAAAAAATGTGTATAAAACGTCACGAAATTGCAAATTCAAAAAAGTTCATAAAACGTCACGAAATGAACATCATGGAAAAGAACATTAAAAAAAGTTCATAAACCTCACAAAAAAGCACATGCTGTGACATTTTTTGAAAATGTGCATAAAACGTCACGAAATTGGACATTCTATGAAATTTTTCGAAAACGTGCATAAAACATGACGAAAATGCACATTCCAAAAACGTGCCTAAAGTGTCACAAAAATGCACATTCTGTGATGTTTTTTGGAAAGGTGCATAAAACGTCACAAAAATGCACATTCAAAAAAGTGCATAAAATGTCACGAAAATGTACATTCAAAAAATGTGCTAACTTCACGAAAATGCACATTCTGTGACATTTTTTGGAAATTTGCATAAAAAGTCACAAAAATACACATTCAAAAAACATGCATAGAGTGTCACAAAAAAAGCACATTCTGTGATGTTTTTTGGAAACGTGCATAAAATATTACGAAAATGCACATTCAAAAAACGTGCATAGAATGTCACAAAAATGAACGTTCAAAAAAATGCATAAAAAGTCACAGAAATGCACATTTTGTGATGTTTTTTGAAAACGTGCATAAAATATCACCAAAATGCAAAATCAAAAAAGTGTATAAAATGTTACAAAATTGCATATTCTGCTACATTTTTTGGATACTTGCATAAAACGTCACGAAAATGCTCATTTTATTACTTTTTTTGGAAACGTGCATAAAATGTCATGAAAATGCACATTCAAAAAACGTGCATAAAACGTTACGAAAATGTACATTTTCTGATTTTTTTGGAAAATGCACATTCAAAAAATGCACATTTAAAAAATGTTCATAAAATGTCACAGAAATGGAAATTCTGTGACGATTTTAGGAAACGTGCATAAAACGTCACGAAAATGCACATTCTATGATGAAAAATGTGCATAAAACGCCACAAAAATGCACATTTTGTGACGTTCTTTGGAAAGGTGCATAAAATGTCACGAAAATGCACATTTAAAAAAGGTGTATAAAGCATCACAAAAATGCACATTCTATGACGTTTTTTGAAAACGTGCATAAAACATTACGAAAATGCACATTCAAAAAACATGCGTAAATCGTCATAAAAATACACATTATGTGTTTTTTTTGTGAACGTTCATAAAACGTCACGAAAATGTATATTCTACGACGTTTTTTGGAAACGTGCATAAAATCTCATGAAAATGCACATTCAAAAAACACGCATAAAAATTCACGAAATTGTACATGGTACAACAATTTTTGGAAACGTGCATAAAATGTCAGGACAATGCACATTCTGTGATGTTTTTTGGAAACGCGCATAAAACGTCACGAAAATGCACGTTCCAAAAATGTGCATAAAACATCACAAAAATGCATGTTCTGTTTCGTTTTTTTGGAAACATGCATAAAACGTCACAAAAATGCAGATTTGAGACATTTTTTGGAATCGTGCATAAAAAGTCACGAAAATTCATATTCGGTGACTTTTTTTGAAAACGTGTATAAAACGTCATGAAAATACACATTCAAAATACGCGCCTAAAACGTCACAATACTGCACATTATGTGACGTTTTTAAAAACGTGCATAAAACATCACAAAAATACATATACTGTGTCGTTTTTTGGAAACGTGCATAAACGTCACAAAAATGTATATTCTGTGACTTTTTTTGGAAACGTGCTTCAAACGTCACGAAAGTGTACATTCAAAAAATGTGCATGAAATGTCACAATAATGCACATTCTGTTTCGTTTTTTAGAAACGTGTATAAAACGTCACAAAAATGCATATTTTAAGACATTTTTTGGAATCGTGCATAAAACGTCACGAAAATTCATATTCGGTGACTTTTTTTAGAAACGTGCATAAAACGTTACGAAAATGCATATTTAAAAAATGTGCATAAAACGTCACAATACTGCACATTATGTGACTTTTTTTGAAAACTTGCATAAAACGTCACGAAAATGCATATTCTGTGACTTTTTTTAGAAACGTGCTTAAAACGTCACGAAAATGCACATTCAAAAAATGTGCATGAAATGTCACAATAATGCACATTCTGTTTCGTTTTTTAGAAACGCGTATAAAACGTCACAAAAATGCACATTTTGAGTCATTTTTTGGAATCGTGCATAAAACGTCATGAAAATTCATATTCGATGACTTTTTTTGGAAACGTGCATAAAACGTCATGAAAATGTACATTCAAAAAATGTGCATAAAACGTTGCAATACTGCACATTATGTGACATTTTTTTGGAAACGTGCATAAAACGTCACGAAAATGCATATTCTGTGACTTTTTTTGGAAACATGCTTAAAACGTCACGAAAATGCATATTCAAAAAAGTGCATAAAACATGGCAATAATGCGCATTATGTGACATTTTTTGGAAATGTGCAAAAAACGTTACAAAATACATATACTGCAATGTCTTTTGGAAACGCACATAAAACATTACAAAAATACATATTCTGTGACCTTTTTTGGAAACGTGCATAAAAAATATCACGAAAATGCGCATTCTGTGATTTTTTTTGGACACGTGCATAAAATGTCACAAAATGCACATTCTATGACATTTTTTGGAAACGTGCATAAAACATCACAAAAATGCACATTTTGTGACAACTTTTGGAAGGGTTCATAAAATGTCACGAAATTTCAGATTCAAAAAACGTGCATAAAATGTCACAAAAATGCGCATTCTAAGATTTTTTTGGAAACGTACATAAAACGTCACAAAAATGCATATTCTGTGACATTTTTTTGAAAAGTACATAAAACATCGTGAAAATGCACAATAAAAAAATGTGCATAAAACGTCACAAAAATGCACATTCGGTGACTTTTTTTGGAAACATGCATAAAATGTCACGAAAATGTACAATAAAAAAATGCTCATAAAACATCGCAGAAATGGAAATTCTGTGACGTTTTTTAGAAACGTGCATAAAATATCACAAAAATGCACATTCTGTAACTAAAAATGTGCATAAAACGTCACGAAAATGCACATTCTGTGACATTTTCTGAAAACGCACATAAAATGTCACAAAAATATACATTTAAAAAAGGTTCATAAAGCATAAAAAAAGTGCACATTCTGTTACGTTTTTTGGAAACGTGCATAAAACATTACAAAAATGCACACTCAAAAAACGTGCCAAAAATGTCACAAAAATGCACATTCTGTGACGTTTTTTGAAACGTGCATAAAACGTCACGAAAATGTACATTCTGTGATGTTTTTTGAAAACGTGCATAAAATCTCATGAAAATGCACAATAAAAAAAGTGCATAAAAAGTCACGAAATGAACATGCTACGACGATTTTTGAAAACTTGCATAAAACGTCATGAAAATGCACATTTTGTAATGGATTTTAGAAATGTGCATAAAAGGCC
The DNA here is from genome assembly GCA_027479065.1 of Erythroxylum brevipes. NCBI lineage: Eukaryota > Viridiplantae > Streptophyta > Magnoliopsida > Malpighiales > Erythroxylaceae > Erythroxylum > Erythroxylum brevipes. The sequence goes on from JANIHY010127789.1 coordinate 3,676, forward strand.
ACGAAAATGCACATTAAAAAAACATGCACAAAGCATCACGAAAATGTACATTTTGTTTTATTTTTTGGAAACGTCCATAAAACGTCCCGAAAATGCACATTTTGTTTTATTTTTTGGAAACGTGCATAAAAAGTCCCAAAAATGCATATTCTATGACTTTTTTTGGAAACATGCATAAAACGTCACGAAAATGCACATTCTCAGACATTTTTTCGAAACCTGCATAAAACGTCACAAAATGCACATTCAAAAAGCATGCATAAAATCTCACGGAATTGCACATTCTCGGATGTTTTTTGGACACATGCATAAAACTTCACAAAAATGCACATTAACAAAATGTGTAAAAAATATCACAAAAATGTACATTTAAAAACGTGCATAGAACGTCAGGAAAATGCACATATTGTGACATTTTTTTGCAAAGGTGCATAAAATATCACTAAATTGCACATTAAAAAAACATGCATAAAATGCCACAAAAATGCACATTCTGTGATTGTTTTTTGGAAACGTGCATAAAACATCACAAAAATGTAGATTCTGTGATATTTTTTTGGAAACGTGCATGAAACATTGCGAAAATGTACATTCAAAAAATGTGCATAAAACGTCACAAAAATGCATATTTTGTGACATTTTTTAGAAGCGTTCATAAAATGTCACAGAAATACACATTAAAAAATGTGCATAAAACGTTACAAAAATGCACGTGCTGCGATATTTTTCAGAAACGTGCTTAAAAATTCAAAAAAATGCACATTTTGTGACATTTTTTGGAAGAGTGCATAAAACATCACGAAAATGCACAATCAAAAAACGTGCATAAAACGTGCCCAAAATCTACTTTTTGTCTTTTTTAGAAACGTGCATAAAATATCACGGAATTTTACATTCAAAAAAGTGCATAAAACATCACAAAAATGCAGATTCTATTACGTTGTTTGGAAACGAGCATAAAACGTCACCAAAATTCACACTAAAAATCATGCATAAAAAGTCCCAAAAATGTACATTCTGCAACATTTTTTTGAAAATGTGCTTACAACATCACGAAAATGCACATTCTGTGATGTGCTTTTGGAAACGTGCATTAAATGTCATGAAAATGCACATTTAAAAAACGTGCATAAAATACCACGAAAATGAACATTCTATGACTTTTTTAGAAACGTGCATAAAACGTCACAAAAGTGCACATTCTGTGTCATTTTTTGAAAACGTGCATAAAACCTCACGAAACTACACAATCAAAATATGTGTAAAAAACATCACAAAAATGCACATTCAAAAAACGTACATAAAATGTCATGAAAATTCACATTCAAAAAATGTGCATAAAACCTCACGAAAATGCACATTCTGTGACATTTTTTGGAAACGTGCATAAAATGTCATGAAATTGCACAATAAAAAATGTGCATAAAATGTCACAAAAATGCACAATAAAAAAATGTGCATAAAATGTCACAAAAATGCTGATTTTGTTACCTTTTTGGGAAACGAGCATAAAATATCATGAAAATGCACAACCAAAAAAGTGCATAAAATGTTACAAAAATGAACATTCTTCGACATTTTTTGGAAACGTACATAAAGCGTCACGAAAACACACATTCTGTGACTTTTTTTAGAAACGTGCATAAAATATCATGAAAGTGCACATTCAAAAAACGTGCATGAAACGTCTCAAAAATGCACATTCTGGCACGCTTTTTGAATGTGCAATTTCGTGACATTTTATGCTCGTTTTCAAAAAAAGTCACACAATGTGCATTTTCGTGACGTTTTATGCACATTTTTTGAATGTGCATTTTCGTGATATTTTATGTGAGTTTTTTTAATGTCCATTTTGGTGACTTTTTAAGCACGTTTCCCGAAAATATCATAGATTGTGCATTTTTATGACGTTTTATGCACATTTTCTTAATGTACATTTTCATGATGTTTTATGCACGGTTCCAAAAAATGTCACAATTTTCGTGATGTTTTATACACCTTTTTTGAATGTGTATTTCTATGACATTTTATACACGTTTCCAAAAAAATGTCGCAGAATATGACTTTTTGTGACATATTATGCACGCTTTTTGAATGTACATTTTCGTGAAGTTTTACGCATGTTTCCAAAAAATGTCACAGAATTTGCATTTTCGTGATTTTTTATGCTAGTTTTTCTAATGTGCATTCCGTGACGTTTTAAGCATGTTTTCAAAAAAACGTCACAAAATTTGCTTTTTTGTTACGTTTTATGCACGTTACCAAAAAACGTCACAAAATGTGATTTTCGTGACACATTCTGTGACGTTTCATGCATGTTTTTTGAATGTGCATTTTCATGATGTTTCTAAAAAATGTCACACAATGTGCATTTTCGTATCGTTTTATGCACTTTTTTAATTGTTCATTTCGTGACATTTTCGGCACGTTTCAAAAAAAGTCACATAATATGCATTTTCATGACGTTTTATGCACGTTTCCAAAAAAGACACAGAATGTGACTTTTCGTGACATTTTGTCGCGTTTTATGCACGTTTCCAAAAAATATCACAGAATATGCATTTTTGCGACGTTTTATGCATGTTTCCAAAAAAGTCGCAGAATGCGCATTTTTGTGACATTTTATGCACGTTTTTTGAATGTGCATTTTCATGATGTCTTATGCACGTTTCCAAAAAATGTCACAGAATGTGCACTTTTTTGGCGTTTTATGTACATTTTTTTAATTTGCGTTTTCGTGACATTTTATGCACGTTTTTGAAAGTGCATTTTTGTGAAATTTTATGTGAGGTTTTTGAAGGTACATTTTGTGTCACGTTTTATGCACCTTTTTCGAATGTGTATTTTTGTGACGTTTCATGCACATTTCCAAAAAATATCGCAGAATGTGATTTTTCGTAACATTTTATGCACGTTTTTTGAATTTACCTTTTCGTGACATTTTATGCATGTTTCCAAAAAATGTTGCAGAATGCATATTCAAAAAATGTGCTTAAAACATCTGAAAAATGCACATTCTTTGACATTTTTTGGAGACGTGCATAAAACGTCACGAAAATGCATATTCAAAAAATGTGAATAACACGCCACAAAAAAGCACATTCTGTGACGATTTTTGTAAACGTGTATAAAACATCATGAAAATACACATTCACAAAACGTGCATAAAACATCACAAAAATGAACATTTTTTGACGCTTTTGGTAACGTTCATAAAGCATGTTCATAAAGTGTGACGGAAATGCACATTCAAAAAATGTGCATAAAATGTTACAAAAATGCACATTCTGTGACATTTTTTTGAAATGTGCATAAAACGTGACAAAAAAGCACATTAAAAAACTTTGCATAAAACGTCATAAAAATGCACATTTTGTGACGTTTTTTGGAAACGTACATAAAATGTCACAAAAATGCAGATTCAAAAAATGTGCATAAAATTTCACAAAAATGCACATTCTGCATTTTTTTGGGAAATGTGCATAAAACGTCACGAAAATGCATATTATATGACATTTTTTCGAAACGTGCATAAAACAACACGAAAATGCAAATTCAAGAAACCTGCATAAAACGTCATAAAAATGCACATTTAGCGACTTTTTTTCAAAACGTGCATAAAACGTCACGAAAATGCACATTCTAAAAAACGTGCATAAAACGTCATAAGAATGCGCATTTAAAAAACGAGCATAAAATATCAAGAAAATGCACATTTTGTGACATTTTTTGAAAAAGTGCATAAAAAGTCACGAAAATGCACATTCTGCGACGTTTTCTAGAAATGTGCATAAAAGGTCACAAAAATTCACATTCTGTGACATTTTTTGTAAACGTGTATAAAACGTCACAAAAATGCACATTTTGTGACGTTTTTAGAAACGTGCATAAAACGTCAAGGAATAGTACATTCAAAAAATGGGCGTAAAACGTCACAAAATGCATATGCTGCGATATTTTTTGAAAAAGTGCATAAAACGTCACGAAAATGCACATTCTGTGACATTTTTTGCGAACGTGCATAAAGCATCACGAAAATGCACATTGAAAAAACATTCATAAAATATCACAAAAATGCACATTCTGTGACATTTTTGGAAACGTGCATAAAACGTGACGAAAATGAACATTCTGTGACGTTATTTGGAAACATGCATAAAACGTCACGAAAATACACATTAAAAAAACGTCCATAAAGCGTCACGAAGATGCACATTCTGTGGCATTTTTCTGGAAACGTGCATAAAATGTCACGAAATTGAACATTAAAAAAACAAGCATAAGAAGTAACAAAAATTCACATCATGTGATGTTTTTTCAAAACGTGGATAAAACGTCACAAAAATGCACATTCTGTGACATTTTTTGGAAACGCACATAAAACGTTACGAAAACGCACAATCAATAAAGTGCATAAATTGTTAGAAAAATGCACATTCGGCGACGTTTTTTGGAAACGTGCATAAAATGTCACGAAAATACACATTCAAGAAACCTGCATAAAATGTCATAAAATGCAGATTCTGTGACAATTTTTGGAAACGTGCATAAAACGCCACAGAAATGCTCATTCAAAAAACTTGCATAAAATGTCACGAAGATGCACATTCTGTGATGATTTTTGGAAACGTGCATAAATCGTCACGAAAATGCGCATTCAAAAAAGTGCAGAAAAAGGTCATGAAAATGCAAATTCTGGGACCTTTTTTGCAAATGTGCATAAAACATCACGAAAATAAACATTTAAAAAACGTGTATAAAACGTAATGAAAATGTACATTCTGCGACATTTTTTGGAAAAGTACATAAAATGTCACGAAATTACACATTTAAAAATATGCATAAAACCTCACAAAAATGCATATTATCTGTTATTTTTTGGAAACGTTCGAAAAACGTAACAAAAATGCACATTCTATCACGTTTTTTGGAAACGCGCAAAAAACATCAGGAAAATGCACATTCAAAAAACGGGCATAAAAAGTCACCAAAATGAAAATTTTGTAACTCGTTTTGGAAATGTTCACAAAACATGACGGAAATGGACATTCAAAAAATGCGCATAAAACATAATGAAAATGCAGATTCTGTAACATTTTTTGGAATCGTGCATAAAAAGTCACGAAAATGCACATTCTGTGACTTTGTTTGGAAACATGCATAAAACACCATGAAAATTAACATTAAAAAAACGTGCATAAAATAAAATGTCACAAAAAGTCACATTCTGCGACGTTTTTTGGAAACGTGCATAAAACGTCACGAAAATGCAGATTCAAAAAATGTGCATAAAGCATAAAAAATGCACATTCTGCGTCTTTTTTTGGAAACGTGCACAATACGTCACGAAAATGCATATTCCGTGACATTTCTTGAAAACGTGCATAAAACAACGCAAAAATGGGCATTCAAAAAACGTGCATAAAACGTCACTAAAATGCACATTTTGTGACGATTTTTGGAAACGTGCATAAAACATCATTAAAATGCACATTCAAAAAACGTGCATAAAACATGACAAAAATGAAAATTTTTTCACATTTTTGGTAACGTTCATAAAGTGTGATGGAAATGCACATTCAAAAAATGTGCATAAAATGTCACGAAAATTTACATTCTGTGACATTTTTTTAAAACGTTCATAAAACTTGTCAAAAAAGCACATTTGAAAAATGTGCATAAAGCGTCACAAAAATGCACATTCTGTGATGTTTTTTGGCAACGTACATAAAACGTCACAAAAATGCAGATTCAAAAAAGTGCATAAAACGTCACAAAAATGCACATTTTGCGTCTTTTTTTGAAAATCTGCATAAAACGTCACGAAAATGCATATTTTATAACATTTTTTGGAAACGTTCATAAAACAAGACGAAAATGCACATTTAAAAAATGTGCATAAAACGTCACAAAAATGCACGTTTTGCGACTTTTTTTAAATTTGCATAAAACGTGACGAAAATGCACATTCAAAAAACCTGCATAAAATGTTATAAGAATGCACATTCAAAAAATATGCATAAAATGTCACGAAATTGCACATTTAAAAAATATGCATAAAACGTCACAAAAATGCACATAATGTGATGTTTTTTGGAAACGTTCGTAAAACGTCACAAAAGTGTACATTCTATGACGTTTTTTGGAAACATGCAAAAAACATAAAAAAAATACACATTCAAAAAACGGGCATAAAAAGTCACAAAAATGAAAATTTTGTGACTTTTTTTGGAAACGTTCACAAAACGTGACGGAAATGGACATTCAAAAAATGCGCATAAAACGTCACGAAAATGAAGATTCTGTGACATTTTCTGGAATCTTGCATAAACCTCAGGAAAATACACATTCTGTGACTTTTTTTAGAAACATGCATAAAATATCATGAAAATTAACATTCAAAAAACGTGCATAAAACGTCACGAAAATGCACATTCAAAAAATGTGCATAAACATAAAAAAATGCACATTACGCATCTTTTTTGAAAACGTGCATAATACTTCACGAAAATGCATATTCCGTGACATTTCTTGGAAATGTGCATAAAACAACGCAAAAATAGACATTCAAAAAACGTGCATAAAACGTCACAAAAATGCAAAATTTGAGACCTTTTTTGGAAACGTGCATAAAACGTGATAGAAATGCACATTCAAAAAATGTGCTTAAAACGTCACGAAAATGTAGATGCTGCGACGTTGTTTGGAAAAGTGCATAAAACGTCACAAAAGGCACATTCAAAAAACATTCATAAAACGTCACAAAAATGCTTATTCTGTGACATTTTTTGGAAACGTGTATAAAACCTCAGGAAAATGCACAATAAAAAATGCATAAAACGTCACGAAAATATACAGGCTGCGATGATTTTTGGAAACGTGCATAAAACGTGACGAAAATGCACATTCTGTGACATCATTTGGAAACATGTATAAAACGTCACAAAAATGCATATTAAAAAATGTGCATAAAATGTCACGAAAATGCACATTCTATGAAATTTTTTGGAAACGTGCATAAAATGTCACGAAAATCCACAATGAAAAAGTGCATAAAATGTTACAAAATTGAACATTCTGCGACGTTTTTTGGAAATGTGCATAAAACTTCACGAAAATGCATATTCTGTAACTTTTTTTGGAAGCGTGCATAAAATGTCACGAAAATGCACATTCAAAAACCGTGCATAAAATGTCACAAAAAGTCACACTCTGCGAAGTTTTTTGGAAACGTGCATAAAATGTCACGAAAATGCACATTCTATGACATTTCTTAAAGACGTGCATAAAACGTCACGAAAATGCACATTCAAAAAATGTGAATAAAACGCCATAAAAATACACATTTTGTGACGATTTTTGGAAACTTGCATAAAACATCATGAAAATGAACATTCAAAAAACGTGTACAAAACGTCACAAAAATGAACATTTTTTTACATTTTTCGTAACTTTCATAAAGTGTGTTCATAAAGTGTGACGGAAATGTACATTCAGAAAATGTTAATAAAATGTCACAAAAATGCACATTCTGTGACATTTTTTTGAAACGTGCATAAACGTCAAGAAAATGCGCATTTTGTGACATTTTTTTGAAATGTGGATAAATGCACATTCAAAAAACGTGCATAAAATATCACAAAAAGGCACATTCTGTGATTTTTTCGGAAACATTCATAAACTGTCACAAAAATGCACATTCTGTGATATTTTTTGAAAACGTGCATAAAATCTCAAGAAAATGCACAATCAAAAAATGTGCATAAAACTTCCCAAAAATGAACAATTTGCGACCTTTTTTTAAAAGGTGCATAAAAGGTCAAGAAAATGCACATTCAAAAAACGTGCATAAAACGTCACAAAAATGCACATTCTGTGACATTTTTTGGAAACGTCCATAAAACGTTACGGAAATGCACATTCTGTGACATTTTTTGGAAACGTCCATAAAACGTTACGGAAATGCACATTCAAAAAAGTGCATAAAACGTCACCAAAATGCACATGCTGCGACGTTTTTTGGAAATGTGCATAAAACGTCACGAAAATATACATTCTGCGATGTTGTTTGGAAATGTGCATAAAAAGTGACAAAAATGTACATTAGAAAACATAGCATAAAACTCCACGAAAAAGCACATTCTGCCATATTTTTTAGAAAAGTGCATAAAACGTCATGAAAATGCACATTCTGTGATGTTTTTTTGAAACATGTATAAAATGACACAAAAATAAACATGAAAAAAACATGAAAAAAGGACTCGAAAATGCACATTCGGCAACATTTTTTAGAAACGTGCAAAAAACATCACAAAAATGTACAATCAAAAAATGTGCATAAAACGTCAGGAAAATGCAAATTATGCGACATTTTTTGGAAACGTGCATAAAACTTCACAAAAATGCAAATTTTGTGACATTTTTTGGAAACATGCAAAAAACATAAGGAAAATGCACATTCAAAAAAAGGCATAAAACGTCACAAAAATGAACATTTTGTGACTTTTTTTGGAAACGTTCACAAAACGTGGCAAAAATTGACATTAAAAAAATGCGTAGAAAACGTTATGAAAATGCAAATTCTGTGACCTTTTTTGCAAACGTGCATAAAATATCACGAAAATAAACATTTAAAAAATGTGCAAAAACGTCATGAAAATGCACATTATGTGTTGTTTTTTGGAAAAGTTCGTAAAACTTCACAAAAATGCACATTCTAAAATGTTTTTTGAAAACGTGCAAAAAACATCAGGAAAATACACATTCAAAAAAGGGGCATAAAACGTCACAAAAATGAAAATTTTGTGACTTTTTTTGGAAAAGTTCACAAAACATGATGGTAATGGACATTCAAAAAATGCGCATAAAACGTCACGAAAATGCAGACTCTGCGACATTTTTTGGAATCGTGCATAAAAAGTCACGAAAATACACATTCTGTGACTTTCTTTGGAAACATGCATAAAACATCATGAAAATTAACATTCAAAAAAGTGCATAAAATGTCACAAAAAGTCACATTCTGCGACGTTTTTTGGAAAAGTGCATAAAACTTCACGAAAATGCAGATTCAAAAAATGTGCATAAAACATCAAAAAATGCACATTCTGCGTCTTTTTTTGGAAACATGCACAATACGTCACAAAAATGCATATTCCGTGACATTTCTTGGAAACGTGCATAAAACAACGCAAAAATAGGCATTCAAAAAACGTGCATAAAACGTCACAAAAATGCACATTTTGAGACCTTTTCTGGAAATGTGCATAACACGTCACGAAAATACACATTTAAAAAAAGTGCATAAAACTTCACAAAAATGTACATTTTGTGACATTTTTTGGAAACGTGCAAAAAATGTCCCAAAATTACACATTTAAAAAATATGCATAAAACGTCACAAAAATGCACATTATGTGTTGTTTTATGAAAACATGCGTAAAACGTCACAAAAATGCACATTTTGTGACATTTTTTGGAAACATGCAAAAAAATCAGGAAAAT
>JANIHY010127791.1:0-13178 GCA_027479065.1 Erythroxylum brevipes
TGGAATTAATTTGCTGAATCCATAAGTCGACTTGTCGAGTGTATAAGTCGACTTGTGTCAACGATTTACGTAAAATTCCATCTCTGCTCTTCAATAAGTTGACTTATGCTGTGTAAGCCGACTTGTGTCCTTCGATAAGTCAACTTATGATGTTCTAGTCGACTTATGCTGTTCGAACCTTGATGTATAAGTCGACTTATGATATGTAAGTTGACTTATGTTGGCTTCAACGGTAATATCCATCCAAATCTTCTATAATCCTCATTATTAATGTCTGTTTCACTTATAAAGAAACTTCCATCTTGATTCTTCAATGATTAGTCACTTGCCCATCTTGGTTTGCACAACTTATTTATTGAATATTAATCCCAAAATACCTGAAACAATTTCTTAACCAATTTTATATATTTTATTATTATCAAAACATAAGTGGAATTAATTTGTCAACCACCATTGGTCCAACAAATGGTGCCTCCTTTCTTTGGCACTACCTACATAGGACTAACCCAACTAGAATTAGAAATGAGGCTGACAATACTTGCATCTAGAAGTTTTACTACTACGTTGTTCACAACCTCCTTTATGTGTGGGTTAAGTCTCCTTAAGGGTTATACTATTTCCTTACTTCCATCCTCCATGAAAATGTGGTGTGTGCAAAAGGAATGGTTTATACCCTTGATATTTGTAATGGACCACCCAATGGCATTTTTGTGGTCCCATCGTACCCTCAACAGCTACTCCTCTATGGCACTTGAAAAATCAGAAGAGGTTTAAGGTCAAGAGAAGGGGGTTCTGTAATTGAAGGCTTCAGAAATAGCTTGGCTAGACGTTGGAGAGGCTCGTATGCTGTATAATTTGTCTAACATGCCTGCTCCAACTTAACTCCTATATCCTCTAACTCTTCTTGCAATTCTTCCTATAACTCTTCGATCATTCCTTGCACACCCCCTTCTAACAAACTTGCACAAACAATAGAAGAATTATCAGCATCAGAAGAATAAATATCAATAAAATGACAAGAGTCAAGAGTAGAAGAATGCTTCATAGAATTTGAACACATCAAACAATAGTTCTTCATCTTGAAGTCTCAAGGTGAGCTTTCCACGCTGCACATCGATGATGGTCTGTGCAGTGGCCATGAAAGGTCTCCTAAGAATGATGGGGATGTTCCTTATCTTCCTCTATATCAAGGACTAAAAAATCTATTGGAAAGATGAACTTCTCTACCTTGACCAATATATCCTTAATGATTCTCCTCGGATAAGTGATGGACCTATCTGCCAAATGAAGCAAAATAGTAGTAGATTTGGGCTCTGCAAATCCTAACTTCCTAAAAACAAAAAGAGGTATTAAATTAACACTGGGACCGAAATCTATTAAATCCCTATCTATATGAAATTAAACAATAACACAAGGAATAGTAAAACTTACTAGATCCTTAAGCCTCGATGGAAACTTTTTTGACAATGGCTAAACACTCTTCATTTAGCTTCACCGTGGCATACTACTCAAGCCTCCTCTTATTAGACAAAATTTCTTTCAAAAACTTAGCATAAGAAGACATCTGCGCTATGACCTCAACGAAAGGAATGTTTATATGCAACTTTTTAAATATTTCAAGAACACGAACAAACTGCTACTCTAATTACGTACCTTTCAACCTTTGAGGATAAGGAATCTAATGTCTTATCGGATGTGTGATGGGGTCAACAAATAACCTTGGATGATCCTCTTTTGCAGCTTGTGCTTCCTTGGCATCCTTGTTATTCTCTCGGCTCTCTCCTTCTTTACTCTTTTCCACTTCTTTATCCTTTTGCTTCTCCTTAACTTCCTCAAGCTATCTGCCACTCCTCAATAAGATTGCCTTTACATGTTCTCTCTTGTTAGCCTTAATAGTGCCAGGTAATGAACCCGAAGGTCTTTCTTTCAACAAACTTACAATCTCGCTCATATGATTCTCCAAATTTTTGATAGAAGATTATTGATTTTACATCCTAACCTTAACGATGGAGATTTACTTTAGGAGTAGCTCTTCGAGATTAAATTTCTTTGGTGGCGCCGGATTAGGAGCCTTGAAACCTTGAGGTGGTTATCTCTGAATGTTAGATGACTATGGTTATTACATTTGATCATTCTGCCAAGAGAAGTTTGGATAATTTCTCCACCTTAGGTTGTAGGTGTTAAAATATAGATCCCCTTTTTGTCTGTTATAATTTCCCACATAATGTGCCTATTTTGTCTCTTGAGAAAAAGGATTTCCAACTTGATACTCAAAAGATGCATGGGAATCTCCACCACAATGCTCACATATAGCATAACTCCTCAATGAAGAACTAGCTCCTCCTCTCATACTATGCATCAGATTATCCAAATTCTTTGTCAAAACATCCATTTGAGCGGATAAAGTCACTGTAGGTCTTCTAGGATGCCTTTCTATGTGATACTGAAGCTGTTAGTGGCCATCTCATCAATCAACTTGTAGGCTTGATATGGCGTCTTCCTCATTAAAGTAACTCTTGCTGCAGCATCTATGATACTCCTAATCGATGGGGTCATTCTTGTATAAAACGTATTGACTTGTTTCCATGTGGAGAACCCATGACTAGGACACTGTGTCAATATATCTCGGAATCGCTCCCAAGCTTCATTTAGACTTTCATTTTCAAATTGGGTGAAGTAAGTGATCTCATTCTTCATGTTTGCAACCTTGATAGGAGATAAAAATTTAAATAGAAATAATCTCATCATCTCATCCCACGTAGTAATCAATCCTGACTGGAAACTGGCCAACTGTGCTTTGGACTTATCCATTAAAGAAAATGGGAATAACCATAATCTCACCACATCATCCGACACTCCATTCTACTTCAACAAATCACAGATATCCAAAACGGTCTCTAAATGGGTGTTCGGATCCTCCAAATATAATCCTCCAAACTGAGATGCTCTCACCATGGATGTAATGCTGTGAGAAATCTCAAAACTTACAGTTGTGACTGTCGACCTTATAATGGAAGACATGGGTCTATTGTTATGCCCCATAGTCAAATCCATCATCGTTAACTCTCTTCTCTCTTCAAGAAGTGGCATCAACCCCTCCTCGTGTTGTTCCATCTCTACAAAATGCTCTTCTCTAATCCCTTCTTCTGTGCTGCTATTTCGAGTCAATATGGTTTCCTTGCACAACTTGCAATCAGGTTTTTCAATCTCAATATCTAGTAGCAAATTCTTGGGCTTTTGACCACGAGTGAGCATAAACAAAATGAAACAAACAAAAAGAAAATAATAATGTAGACAAGAATGGAAAATAAAACATACCGGAGTAAATAAATCAAGTAATCAACTAAAATATGAAAATATACAAGGAAGCAAGAATTAAATATGAGACAATTAATATCGTCTAACCTAATGACTCACAATAAGGAAATTTCCCCCGCAACGACGTTAAAAACTTGCTATGATTTAATCAAAACAATATAAATTTAATTCTATCTAGACCAACTATTAGAAAATGTACCCTATCAATAAGTAATATAAAACGGTAAAAACTGGATATCATACCAAGGGATTCCAACATGCAAGGCAACTAAATTAAACGATGCAAAATTACTTAGATGATTAAGCATTGATTGATTTGAAAATAAAATAAAGTGAATTAAGAAAATTTGAAACATGCAAAGTACGAATTAAAAAATGACTAGACTTAATCAAATGACAAAAGTTGGAAAAGGTATCAAATTTTAATTGGATTGGACACTAAAACTTGTAGCGGTGGATTGATTTAGGATTTACTTCACTTAGGCAAGTTGAACCCAATGTTTATTAGGAATTCCCTTATCTGCTAAATTTGACTTACCTACTTGGTTCATAGATAATTTGGAATAAAAGGCATTCAATATAAGAAGTCTAAAATTAAGTTCGTTAATCCAAGGTATCCTCACACAAGAACCTCAAGTTGGTCAACACTTTAGTCTCAAGTATGTTGCTTGATTAATTTTTAGACAAATTAAATCCCATTAGTTATGACATTCAATCATCTAAGGCCTTAATCTAGGTGGTCAATCTAAATTAGGACTAAATATGCATTCAATCAAGTAAAAACCAATACCACAAAATTGTCCTCATCTAATGTCAATCCTAACCTCAATAAAAAAAAACTTACTTATGCATATTCATCAATACAACACATGACCATTATATGTAATTGCATTGATTAAATCCAAAAAAATTAAAACAAATGAGGAATAAAAAACAAATTAAATCTTGGTAAAATCATGGCTGCTAAGATTGAAAAATGTTTTGGTCAATGTTCAGTCCGCTATCTTCTTACGAAGCTTGCATGAATGGAGTGGACTGTGTGTTGTTAGAAGCTAGCTACTTGCTTTTCAGCCCGTGAGTGGAGGATGTGTCGAAGTGGGGGCTGTTGCATGCTTGGCAGTGAAAGGAGGCTGTGCCTTTCATTGGTGAATGGGGTGGAGGTCGCCTGCGTTGCTGTGAAAGAGTGGAGGGGTGCATCCGTGAGTCAATGAAGGTTGTTTCTTGTGTGAATAAAGGGTATAAGTTTGAGTGATTGTTGTAACGTGAGTGCTGAAGAAAGCTGCTTCTCTTTGTTTCTCTCTCTTCACCACTAACTACTTCTCTTTTGATGTGACAATTAAGTTTTTGGTTTGGTCCAACTTATTCATGAACACCTCTCTCTTAGTTCCTCTCTCTGCACTGCCAGCTGATTCTCTTTTTTCTATTCTCCATATTGAATGTTTTTCAGGTCCTTTGGTCCCACGCTTCATTCACGGTTTAACCTCTCCTTCACGCAAAAACCCTCATTCTTTTTGGCCAAAACGTTAACATTTTTAGGTGGCCAAGATGTTAACATTTTTTATTGTTGCTTCCTCTTAGAGTTTTCTTGCTTTAGGCTTTTAAAGGTTCCAATTCTAATGTGTGCCTAAAATTAACACAAATAATTTTTAATTAGTGCAACTTAAACATTAAATGGACAAGAGTTTAACAAATTATATACCTAAAATCAATATAAAATACCCATTAACAATACCTCCACACTTTAATTGTTGCTTGTCCTCAAGCAACTTACTTGGATAACAACCAACATATTCTGTCATTTCATTTTCAACGAAAATCAAATATTTGCAATCCCTTAAACATCGGTAAACTCAAGCATCAAGCTACTACATATATAATAATCTTTTCATCAATGCACATAAACAAAATCAAAGGTAGATATCTTTGATCAAAAGCAAGCATAAAATTAAAATGAATTTTTCTCACGATATTCACTCAAGTGTATAAAGGTTGTTTTTCACTTAAAGCTTCCTCTAAGAGATTACACTACCATAAGCTTGCAAATTCACCTATTTTCCACTAAGTAGAGTGCATGCCATCATAGATCAAAAGGGATTTTACTAAGGGTTATAATGGGGATAAGGTTAATGTAAAGTAAAAAAGGCAAAGGCTACTCACAAGCATTCACAAAGCACTAAGTAATATGAGACAGTAAAAAAGAAATTATGAGATGTGCAAATAGAAACACAGGACTACAACTACTCATCTCTATCCAATGTTACTGGTTGATATTTTTTATTCAATTTTTGTTTTGTTATGTTTTTTTATAACATTAAACATAAAAGAAGATAGTAGTAGCACAAATCAATAACAACTGATTAGATGTCCCTTTAAAAAATCTCAGAATATAATATAAAACAAAAGTCCCTAAGTCAAGGACGTCAAATACTTAGTTCTTCATTCAACTTGTGAAAGGGTTAGGGTAAAAGGTTTTTAGGTTTCATACACTGTGATTAATACAAAAACAAACAAGGTCAAGGGGTCAAAGGGTGTAGCAAGGAAAAAATGACTTAGTGGGTCATTTAAGCTAAAGGTTAAAAACAAAGAAGGCTTTTATCATGTCCATAAAGCTTGTAACTAGCAGTATCAAACAATTTCAAAGCAAGTTGTGAAGGTAATCCACATAGGGAAGCATCACATACAACAAAGAAAATAAATGACTATGAGATGTAGTCATATAGCTCAAGACCTCACATGTGTTTAAATGAAAATCCATCAAAATTTCATACATTGCCTCATCACTTAGCACCATTTATTAAATAAGTTTAAGCAATCAAATACTTTAATCAATCCACATGGTTCACTATCCTTTTAAGCTGCCTAATACAAATTCCCGCATACAACTCAATTCTCCTTCCAACTACTTTGACATAATTGTATGGCCAAATTCATCAAAAATGGGACCCAAGTTAGCTACCAAAAGAGTCGCAACCATTCAAATGTGCATCTCTCAACATCAACATAAATATCATAAACATCAATATGCAAATAATCTCAATCCCCCCATATTTAATATGAATATTGTCCCTAATGTTTAAGTAGCTAACAATTAAACACAAACAGGGAAAAGAGGAAGAAGAGGCTTCCCTAAAAAAGAATCGACAAGAACTCTTTTTCATCAACCACGCAAAGCCCAAAGGAAACTCAAAACAACTTAAAGAAATGCATTAAACTAAAAAGAAACACAAAGGAAACAATGACAAAAAGAAAAGAAAGAAAACTAAATTCCTATTGAAAGGCATGCACTGTGATCAAGGGGGCGAATGAAGTAACAATCACTCCTCGAAATTATTCACAAACCTGAGTGTGTACAATGTAACTCGTTGTCCATTTAACTTGAAAGGGTTTTCATTTTCTCGTTTTAACTAAAGGACCCTGAAAGGACTTGGATCACCTTGAATGGACTATACCACCTTGACTTAAGCTTCCCTGGAAAAAGACAAAGACGGGAGTTCTAGGTCAATACCTGGTTACCTACCTCAAAGTCTCGGTGGAGGATCTTCTTTTCATGCCACTTATTCACATGTTCCTTATACAATTTTGAATTATTGTAAGCATCCAAATTGAACTCTTCAAGCTTGTGAAGCTACATAAGTCTCTTAGAACCTGCAGAAGGCAAATCAAAGTTAAGAAATTTGGTAACACAGTACGCACGATGCTCTAACTAAACTGGAAGATGACAAGACTTGCTATACACTATCCTGAATGGTGACATGCCTATGGGTGTCTTAAATGCGGTCCTATATGCCCAAAGTGCAACATCTAGCTTTGAAGACCAGTCCTGCCTAGAAGCATTAACAGTTGTCTCTAGTATTTTCTTTAATTCCCTGTTTGAGACTTTAACTTGCCCACTAGTTTGGGGGTGATATGGAGTAGCAACTTTATAGATCATCCCATGCTTAGCTAATAATGAATCAAAAAGTTTTTTGTAAAAATGCGACCCCCATCATTAATTGTAACATCCTACCACTTACAGGGAGGTTAGAATAGTAAATATAAGTGATCAATGAGAGCTTAGAAATGCATGTTTGCATGTTCATGCATAATATATCATACACATACACATGAATACTGAAATTATTGCACATGCATTCATGGATACACTACAAGAAATTGCATTTTTAGTGAAAGTAAAAGTTGTCACTAAAAGCAGTAATATTTGTCACTATTATTAATAGTGTCCAATTTTTGAAGTCGTCACCTCTCGTCACAAATACCTCCGTCACTAATGAAATAGTGACTAATTTAGAAAATGGTAACAATTATGCAACACTTTTGTGACAAAAGTACCGACACCAAAAATTGTGAAATTTGTGACAAAACTATATAGTCACAGTAACTTTACATATTTATGACAAGTTTATCGTCACAAATAATATAAAATAGTGACAAATTAAGTTGTAACAGTACTTCATTTTATTGTGACAAAAACACCGACACTAAAACCTATAGAATGTGTGATAAAACTTTATAGTCACAATTACTTTACATATTTATGACAAATTTGTTGACACAAATAATATGTAGTGATAAATAAAATCGTAACAATACTTCATTTTATTGTGACAACATTATCGCCACTAAAATAATTAAAAATAGTGACAAAATATTTGCCACTCGTGCTCTTTTTATCAGCGTCGATTACTTTTTAGTCACTAATGTTTTAAGGAAAAAGTGTCAATATCATTTTGTCATAAAAATACAAAATTATTCTTAGATAAATATTGTCACTAATGTGTTTATTACTGTCACAAATAAAACTATCAATTCAACAATAAAATTGCATTATTAGTAAAAAAAAATTACATCAGTGATCATATTGTCCAACATATTTTGTCACAAGTATGAAAGTTATATGTTACAATAATGATGTCACTAAATAAAGATTATATGTTACAATAAATTTATCACTAATGTGTTCATGTTTGTCACATTCTTTGGGCAATCTTCCTTCACATCCTCTCCAGCTGTAGGTCTTTTGCAGGGATCTCTGAACAAAGTAACTGCATATCCAGAAATATAGAGAAGGACCAATGAGAAAGGGAAAGCATATATGAACTTGTACAAAAGAAGGGACAAAATAATACAAGACTAAACCCACTGCAAACAGTACTCTAACCGTAATAAGATTGATTGCATCATTACTTGCAGATGGTATTAGGACATAAATGATTACACTAGCAAATTGCAACAGAATAGCATCCAAAGTTGTCTTACATCTTATCCATTCAAAATATATAGGTTGTAAATACAAAAGCACCTAGAATTCTTAAAATGGCATGCATTTGTTTTTTAGTTTACCATTCCGCCAAGGAAAAAAACTTTACAAAATTACAACTATTAAGAACAAACAACATTAAGAAATACTCCTCAATTTTCCAAGTTAATCAAACATTAATAACCAAATATATTTAAATATGCTTCTTATATGACATAGATACAAACAATCTGACCTGTGGAAATTGGTAGTTTATAGCTCTTGCAAGATCAAGTCCATCAACCTAAGAATTCTCTATTGGATTGCCTATTACACTGCAAATTTTGTAGATCTCATCATTCTCACTACAAAATTAACCGTGATAAATAATGACCAAAAGGCAAATAAACATGTAGCAAAATCACAGAAACGATAAGGACCTATACCTGGTACCCCAAAAAAGAGGTCAAAGAGTGAGTAGCTCAACCATAATAGCACCCATTGCCCATATATCTACTGCAAAGTTATGTATTCATTAGAATATGTGATACATATGTAATACAGTTACATTAATTCATAAATTGTAGAACATAACTGATCTGCTACTAACCAACTTTACAATCATATACGAATGACTGAAGCAGAACTTCAGGTGGCTGATACCTATAATATCCACAGAGGAACCTTAGTATGACATCATAATGACTGTAATACCAAAATTGGCACAAAGTTAAAAGAATAAGGGAAAGATAACATACCACTGTGTTGAGGCATATTCGGTATATGGTGGTTAAGAATTTATTTCTCGTACAAGATTGAAGTCAGCAATTTCAATTACATCTTTTGTGACCAATAAGTTCTCTGCAAGAATTGCAAGTTAGATGTAACCAATAAGTTCTCTGCAAGAATTGCAAGTTATCTTATATTCCTAATTGAAAACATAGGACGAAAACCACCAACAACAATATGAATAATTAAGACTGGGCTATCTTAATACCAAAAAGATAACCATCTTAAATTCCAAGAGAAGAAGAGAACAAAGGATTAAGATAAGAATAAGAGTAAATTCATAAACATTGATACTTCGAATTTCAAAAATGAATAATATTGTTGTCTTTATTAAAGATATGTGCTATCTTACAAAGATTACACATATTATGATCATGCAGTCTCTGCAATAAGAATGAACACACCCCTTTATGAGAAATGACTCTTCACTAGACTTTCGCTCAATGCAGATGTCGCAAATGAATTTGGGGTGTGTTTTAGAATTTGAAGACTGCCCCTTTTCTTTGGTAGAAGAATTGATTGAATAAAGGAAATCTACTATGCAGAAACTATTCACTACCAAAGATCATAAAGGAAATTGAGGTATTTACAGATTAGAACTATGCCCTCTACATGGAGGAACACAGGATCGGGAGCATTCACAAGTTCACAATTTCATTAGTCCATACTATGTTATATCATGCAGGGATCTTCTTAAAGTAAAGAAAGGAGAAGTATGAAAGCAATAAAACACATACCGGTATAGGAAAACTCATCCTCTCTTTCGGGAAAGATCTTGCAATCCCTGTAAACATATAAGGAAGTAATTCATGTCTAGAGATATCAGATCAGATTTCCAATTTTCTACAAAACAGATCAAAGGAAGAAGAAATAGACTAGTCCATGAAAAGGAACAATTAAAATTTAGCACTAAAAATCAATGGAATTGGACAGAAAAAGATACAGCGTTACAAGCACAATAATATGCAAAATATTTATAATACAAATAATATTCATCATCTACAATTTTATTAAAGTTTGATATCCAAATTTAATTTTAATTTGGAGTAGTATTATTTTATATATAATAATAATAAAAGAGATAGCTAAAGAGGGAGACAGATGAGCTAAAGTGATTAGTTGTATTATTTTTACAAGGTGTTTAATAAGATAATCCAACAAGATTACTCTACAGTTAATACTTCTTTGTGATTGGTTACAGTCGTTAGAGAACAAAACAAACTGAAAGGTATATACAACAAATGGTGTTGAAAAGATGGAGTCTCTAATAGCAGTTGTAATACCAAATGATGGAGCACCAGTGCCAAGCAAAGAAGGCGTTGAAACAGAACTAATAATAATTGATGCTGCTGAACCTAAAAGTGAAGTCTGCGGGAGATGATCCAAACAAGAAGTGACAAATGGAGAGGTCTCACAGAGAAAATACGAGAAGAAGGAGATAATAGAGTTTATTTAAGACGTGGGCTCTAATTTCATAAACTTGATCTCCTCCGATGGTTGAACATATTTATGTTACAATATACGTGAATTTTTACAACAAAAAGGAGGCATGAAACTTGCCACAAAAAGTCTATATTGATTAAACAACAGATGAAGTATGAACTTGCCATAAAGAATCAATATCGTTGAATCTAACATACGATTCGCATGTTACTGACTAAACATGAAATTTATCCCAAAGAATATGTGAGCAAAATAGCAGAATTCATTGGATATTTAATCATCATCTCTCTGCGAAAGTTTTATGTGGATTCAATACATACATCATTCAGAAAAATTATAATCAGGGACGGTTAATCTGTTAGCAATTGGAATTATCACAATATCATTCTTCTAATTGTAAACAAATGGTACATTTAGAATTCATCTTCATATATTAGATAAGAAGAAATAGACTAGTTCATGAAAAGGAACTTACCTAAGTACTTATCTTCCTCTTCCGACTGTCACTGAAGAGTCAAGCCCACGAAGAGTCCCCTACCATCTCTGGAATTGAAGAATTTGCTTAGAGATTCAAAACCCTAATTTCAAAAAGATGATAGAGAGGGAGATTCTTACCTGTTGAGTACAGCATGAGAATATGAGCTCTCATCTTCCTCTTTCGAATGTCACTGAAGAGTCTGGTGGTGCGTCCATGATGCGTCCTCGCGAGCGTCCGTGTCGTCCCCTGATGCGTCTCTGCCCAGCTGCGTGCCTCGTTCGTTTCTGCATTTGTGTGTGTCTCGGTGGTTCACCCCCTCTTATGTGCAACTCATTTATGCGTGGTGTGTCCCTCTGGTTGCGTCGGCCTGGTGGTGCCTCTTCGCGTGGTTCGCGGACTTCGCGCTCCTTCTCAATCAAACCTCACAGCATTATAACCTTGCCCCTGATGCGTTTCTACGCCTTTCCTGTACTGCGTCGTTTTACCTTGGACTCTCCTTCCCTCATTTAACTGTTGTTGTGGTCCTTCCCTCTGGCTAAGTCGGGCTTTGTTTTCACTTTTGTTTTTAATTTTTTGTTTTTGTTTTTGTTTTTAAATTTAGTAAAAAAATTTGTTTGTTTGAATTTTTAATTTCTGTTTTTTGTTTTGGTTTCTTTCAGTTTTCAAAAATTATAAAAATCATAAAAAGTGGTTCCTATTTTCTGTTTCTGTTAGGGAAAATGTCACTCAATTCAATAAGAAAATGCATTCAACAGAGTCAAGCCCACGAAGAGTTCATATTCATCTTCAGAATTGCAGAAATTCTTAAAGATTTAAAAATCATAATCTCAAAAAGTTGTCAAAGAAGGAGAAGATTACCTGTTGAGTACAGCTGAATGGAAGAAGATCGAAAATCCCATGGAGACACCGGATCCTCATGAAGAGTCCCTCGGATTTGAATAAGAAATACAGTGTCATATGAGAGAAATATCATTCTATCCCTCCTCTATAACTTCATCCTCTAACTTGCTATTCACAATAGACTTAAGACCTTTAATTGACTCCATCACTTTAATAATTAAATCTCACAATAATCATTCTCTTTGTTTATTTAACTAGTCATTTGTTATTAAGCTTATGAAAATGCAATACCTTCTAATAGATTATAGTTTGGTGATTGTGACAATATTAAATAATACTTAATATCTGTGATGAAATAATACTTAGGCACACAAAAATTGCCAGTAAATTACAAATAGTAGTGACCATAGTTATAGTTTGGTGATTGTGACAATATTAAATAGACACTAATTAACTGAATATTTATTGACAAAAGTTTTCGTCACAACAAGTAAAATATTATGTGACGACAAACAGTTTCGTCATAAAAAGAAAAAAATATTAGTGACCAAACTAAGTTTTGTTACAACAAATAGAAAATATTAGTTACTAGCATATGTTTTGTCACAATTACAATTAATTCCCGCCAAAATTATTTTGGGCGCCAAATTTCATAGGCTTTTAGTAACAAAACTTAGTGATAAAATAAATTTTAACACTATTAATATATTAATAGTGACAATTTAACTATGAAAGATATTAAATTGCTACAATTACCATTGTATTAGTGACAAAAATATAAATCATTATAGATAATCCAAACAATAGTGTCAATCAATTGTCTTGGCACTAAAAATATCATATTTTTGACGACAAAAATAGTTAATCACAAAAAATTGTCACTAAATTACGAATAGCTGTGACTGTAGTTATAAGTTGGTTATTGTGACAATATAAAGTAGACACTAATTAATTGAATATTTATTGACAAAATTTTTTGTCATAACAAGTAAAATATTGTAACATCCCGTTACCGATGCGAGGGCATGTCGGTAATTTGGATGGATTGAGCAGTGAGTGCATTCATAATTGAAT
>JANIHY010127889.1:0-13146 GCA_027479065.1 Erythroxylum brevipes
AGTGATATTTCACTCTTCTTTTTACACACAACAAAGCTCAAAGTTTTCATCCTCATTTACGTCGATGACATACTGCTCACAGGTAATGATTCCAACTACTTAAAGTCTCTGGTTCTAAAGCTAAATAACCTATTCTCTCTAAAGGATCTTGGCCCTATATACTATTTTCTGGGGATAGAAATTTGCAAAGATAATATGGGCATTCATCTGAGCCAAGCCAGATACACCTTCGACATCCCAAAAAAATTTAACATGGTGAATTGTGTGCCTGTACCCACTCCTATGGTTACTGGTCGTCAGTTCACCAAAAATGATGGAAAACCTATGCAAGACCCATCTCTCTATCGACAAGCTATTGGCTCTCTTCAGTACCTTACTACCACTAGGCCTGACATAGCCTACTCAGTGAACAAACTCAGCCAGTTTCTATCTCAGCCCACTGACATTCATTATCAAGGAGTAAAACGCATTCTCAGATACCTTAAAGGTACTTGTCATCTAGGTCTATGCATCAAGCCCCTTAAAACTCTTCAAGTGACTGCATTCACTAATGCAGATTGGGCCACAGATGTTGATGATCGAAAATCCATGGCTGGAGTATGTGTATATCTTGGAAACACGTTGGTCTCCTGGAGCTCCCATAAGCAAAGGGTCGTTTCTCATTCAAGTACGGAATCTGAATATCGAGCTCTAACAGATGGTGCAGCTGAGGTTAAGTGGATCTGTTCATTGTTGTCCGAACTTGGCTTATTATTACAACAACAGTCCATGATATGGTGTGATAATCTCAGTGCTCGTGCTCTTGCTTCCAATCCAGTTCAACATGCACGCAGTAAACATATAGAGATCGACATTCATTTTATTCGTGATCTTATACTTTCTGGCTTCATCAATGTTCACTATATACCGTCGTCTCATCAAGTAGCAGATTGCTTCACAAAAGCGTTAACTCACTCTCTGTTTACTCTCAACCGTTCCAAACTCGGGTTGGTTTCTGCACCCTCTCGTTTGAGGGGGAATGATATAATAGAAAATTAATTTACACAGTTATAGTTTTATGTTATAATATTTCTTCCGTACATAGTGTATAATTACCTTATACGTGTATGGCCATAACGTGCCTATCCCTCTAACATGTAACAGACTTTGTACTCTCTTATAATAATATATACCAGAGGCCTGAGCACAGCATCGGTGCATGAGCCATTCATCTTCCTCATTTACGTTCGTTTTCTAACTATTTGACATACAAATTCTGGTGAATGTGTTTCAGAAACTCTCTGAAGAAGAGATGGCAACAATAGATAAAATTTGCAAGGAAGAAGCTAACGTATATATCCTGTTCGATCCTGAAACTGTAAAGGGTCTATATCGACGTGGATTGGTATACTTTGATGTCCCCGTCTATCCTGACGATCGTTTTAAAGGTTAGTTCCTTCAGCATTCTGTCAATGAAATTCATGTCCTGAAGCTTTTCAAACATCGTACGTGATTTCACTTTCCTGGACTTGTAAACTGCATTAATCTTGTAAACATTGTTTCAATTTTCCTTGATTTGTAGGTCTAAATAACTCTTTTATTACTACGGATGTAGTATATCTGACAAGTTTATTCAATGTGGCTACACTATTCCTCGAATGATTTCTGGAATGAACTAATATAATTCTTGATCTTGAAGTTTCTAGGCTTGAAGGTTTTGTTTCTAATAGGGAACAATCATATGAAGACCCTATTGAGGAGTAAGCAATTATTTACAGCGATAAGTGCTTTTCTTTTTTTTCATTATGTTACATTCACTACGAACAGGATTAAGATCGTGATGCAATTAATTCCATCCAGGTTATTATATGCAGTTTTTGTGGTTTCAAGCGAAAACTCTACTGTCGCTGAACTTGCAACGACTTTACAGGCTGACCTTTCACAGCTGCAAGCTGCTGCATCTTTTGCTTGTCGACTGGGATGGGCTGTGAAATTGATTGATCCAGGATCTGTTCTTCAGGAGACCGGCATACCTGGTTCCCCAAAAGGCATTCTTAGTGATGATAAAGATGCTTCTCGTACCAGTACAAGCTCTGTGCAAATGTCCAATGATGGCAGTGTTGGTCAGCATGGAAGTGCTTCTGCGATAGAAGACCGTGCGCGATTCTCCACTCATGCTCGTGTTGCTTTTGTTGTTGATGCTACTATAACATCCTACCTTATGATGGGATCTGTTTCACCAGGTCTTTCTCCTTTGCTCTTACGATGAAATCAGGAATCAGAAAATTTTCACAACTCTTTAAAGTTTGAAATACTTGATCAAACACTTGCTTCGTACGTTGACAAGAAGATAAGTAGGTTCTTAATCATTAACTGCACTTAGACATATCAGCATTGAAGTGAGTTGAAAAACATTAGGGAAATGTTAAAATATAATTTAAACTTTACAGTTTCTAGAGTTCTTTTCAAGAATATCTTTTATTCTAAAATTACAATGTATGAATAGGATTTATTTCTAGAATAGTCTTATAAATGTCAAGAGCATTGGATCAAGAGCACTAGATTTTTCTAGAGAACATTTAATAAGTTAGAAAGTTGTTGGACATTCAATAAGTTAGTTTGTTTAGGCATTTAAGTAGCAGTTCTAGAGTATTCTTAAGCTCCCTATAACTACCTCTTGTATCAAACATTTTAAGCAAACCAAAAATTTGAGTGATATATTCTTCTCTCTAATTCACTCTTCCACCTTCCAACAAAGTGGTATATTAGAGCTTAGTTAGTTTAGGAAAAAAAAAAAGAGTGTGTGAAAAAAATTAGAGTGGGTAAGTTGTGAGAAAAAGAGTAAGTAATGGTCAATTTTGAAATGATTTCATTCCAATATCCTATCTTACAAAGGATAACAATGAGAATTAGTGTCTTTGAATAAAAGCCTTGTTAGACTCACATGATGCATGGGAGATAGTAGAGAAGGGGCATGATAAGCCACAAGATGAAGGAGCTTTGTCTCAAAATACAAAAAATATTGAATTGGTAAAGACAAGGAAGAAGGATCAACAAGCCCTCACCATCATCCACCAATGTTTGGATGATTCAATGTTTGCAAAGGTGGTTGATGCAACTACTGGAAAAGAAGCTTAGGAGATCTTGCAAAAGTCTTTCCAAGGAATAGAGAAGAAAAGGAAAGTAAGGCTTCAATCTCTAAGAATGGATTTTGAAGCAATGAAGATGAAGGAATCCGAATCAATTTTGGACTATTGCTCAAGGGTAAAGATGAAAACAAATCAAATGAAGAGATATGGAGAGATTGTATCGTGTGATGGAGAAGATCCTTCAAACCCTCACTCCAAAATTTGACTATGTGGTATGCCCTATCGAAGAATAAAAAATTCTGGAGGCGATAACTATTGAACAAAATTCTGGAGGAGATAACTATTGAACAACTAGAGGGATCTTTGCAAGCCCTTGAAGATGATATTAATAGAAGACAAGGAGAAGCATTAGAGCAAGCTCTCAAAGCCAAGGCCTATTTGAAGGAAAATATAGGACAAAGTCAATAAGGTTGTGGACGAAGAAGAGAACAAGATCATGGACATGGCCAAGGTGGAAGAGGAAGAGGTAGCCAAAACAACTTCAATGATGGGGTGAGAAATTGTCAATCAAGTAGAAGTTGTGGAAGTGCAAGAGGTAGAGGAAGAGGCCATAATTTGAAGAGAAATGAAAGAAGGTATGAAAAATCCAACGTTGAGTGTTAAAATTGTCATAAGTTTGGCCATTATTCTTGGGAATGTCATTGTTCCTTAAATAATGGTGAGGCAAGAGCTAATCTTGTAGATGGTAAAGAAGAAGATGAATTAACTTTGTTGCTAGCACTTAAGGAGGGAGAGAAGGATGGCAAGGGATTATAGTATTTAGATAATGGTGCAAGCAACCATATTTGTGGTCTAAAGGAAAAGTGTGTGGAGCTAGATGAAAATGTATTGGGCAATGTGTCTTTTAGAGACTCATCAAAATTTTCAATTAAAGGCAAAGGTACAATTCTCATCTCTTCCAAAGATGGTAGCCATAAGCTTGTGAATGATGTTTATTATGTGCCCAAGTTAAAAGGTAATATCTTAAGCTTGGGACAACTTTTGGAAAAAGGGTATGATATTCACATGAAAAATAATTATCTTTAGCTCTAAAATCAAAATGGTAGATTGATTACTAAGGTCACTATGTCAAGGAATAGAATGTTAGCATTGAATCTCAAGTCACTTGATCTAAAGTGTTTGAAGGCTACGATAAAGGAGGAAGCGTGACATTGGCATGTGAGATTTCAACACTTAAACTTTGATGCCCTCTAAGACATGGGAGGGAAGAAGATGATGAAAGGGATGCCTTTAATCAACCATCCTAATCAAATTTGTGATGCATGTCTTCTTGGGAAGCAGGCAGGGAAGAGTTTTCCAAAAGAGGCTACATTAAGAGCAACCAAGCCACTCCAACTTGTACACACCAATGTTTGTGGGCCAATTAATCCATCATCTTTTAGTGGCAACAAAATTTTAATCCTATTTATTGATGATTTTAGTATAAAGACATGGGTTTACTTCTTGAAGCGAAATTCTGAAGCATTTGCTACATTGAAGAACTTTAAGGCTCTTGTAGAAACCGAAAATGGCTACAAAATCAAGGCTCTAAGGTCCGATAGAGGTGGTGAGTTCATCTCAAAAGAGTTTAATGAATTTTGTGAAGCTTATGAAATTCGACATCCTTTAACAACCCCTATATCACCATAACAAAATGGCATCACAGAGAAGAAGAATAGAACATTTCTTAACATGGCTCAAAACATGTTGAAGGTTACGAATATGCCTAAGGAGTTTTGGGTTAAAGTTGTCTCTTGTGTAGTATACATATCTAATTGCTCACTAACATCAAACATTAAGGATCGTATGCTAATAGAAGCATAGAATGGACACAAGCCTAGTGTGAATCACTTGAGAGTGTTTGGGTGCATTTCTTACAAGCACATCCCGCAATAAGAGAGAAAGCAAGCTTGATGATAGAAATGTCAAACATCTCTTTGTTGGCTATGATACAAACTCAAAAGGATATAAGTTGTACAACCCAAGAAATGGCAAGGCAGTGGCGATTCACAATGTAGAATTCAATAAAGATGGAGCATGGAGTTGGGAAAGAAGTAAAGAAAGCAACTATGACTTCATTCCATAATTTGTCGAGGAAGAAAAAGAAGCCATAAAACCAATACAAGATATAACTCCGCCTCCTTCACCCTCTCCCAATAATCAAGGTGAAAGCTCAAATGAAGGATCAAGATGGAAACAAGCAATGGATGAGGAAATCAAGTCGATTGGGAAGAATGATACTTGGAAACAAACAAATCTTCCCAAAGGTCATAAAGTCATATGAGTCGAATAGGTTTAGAAGGTGAAGAAAAATGCAAAAGGAGAAGTGGAAAGATGCAAAGCAAAGCTCATTACAAAAGGCTATAAGTAAACATATAACATTGACTATAAAGAGATGTTTATCCTGATTGCTTGCATGGAGACTATTCGAATACTTATCTTAATGATGACTCAAATGAAATGGATAATCTATCAACTAGATATGAAGTCGGTATTCCTAAATGGCTGTCTTGAAGAAGAAGTGTATATTGAACAATCACTTGGGTTTGTGGCCAAAGGGCATAAAGACCAAGCCTTAATGTTGAAGAAGACATATATGGATTAAAGCAAGCACCAAAGGTGTAGAATAGGCACATTGACAAGTACTTTCAAGAACATGGATTTGTTTGTTGCCTTGATAAGTATGCTCTCTATGTGAAAGCCTATGATAATGGAGATATATTACTAGCTAGTCTTTATATGGATGATCTCATCTTTACCGACAACAATTTGAGATTGTTTAAAGAGTTCAATAAGGAGATGTCTTATGAGTTTGGGATGATCAATGTAGGGCTCATGTCCTACTATTTAGGCCTAAAAGTGAAGCAAATAAAGGAAGGAATTTTTATCTCTCAAGAAGGATATGCGGAGATGCTTGATTACAACCCCATGAAAATGTCCATGAAGTGTGGAATAAAATTATCAAAGTTTGAAGAAGGAGAAAAGGAACATCCCACTTTATTCAAAAACCTTATGGAAAGTTTGAGCTACTTGACGTATACAAGACCTGATATTATTTATGTTATTAGAGTATTGAACCATTTCATGGAAGTTTTTACAACAATTCACATGAAGGCAGTAAAAAGAATATTTTGGTGCTTGAAAGATACGTTGGAGTATGAATTATTTTATACTTCCTCCAACAATTTCAAGTTCATAGGATATTGCGATAGCGACTTTACTGGAGATATTGATGATGGAAAGAGTACTACTAGATTTACATTTTACATGGGTAATTATGCAATTTCACAGAGTTCAAAGAAGCAATTGATTGTTACGCTCTCTACGCGAATCCAAGTATGTGACAGTAACCTCTTGTACATGTCATACGATTTGGCTAAGACAATTGTTAAAGGAACTTCACTTGATTCAAGAAGAAGCAACAGAGATTTACATTGACAACAAGTCCACCCAAGCACTTGCCAAGAATCCAATATACCATGATGGAAGTCAGCATATAAATACAAGATATCATTTCATTAAGGAGTGCATTGGAAGAAAGGAAGTGGAGCTTAAGTATGTGTAGACAGAAGACCAAGTTGTCTATATTTTCACAAAGATACTCAAGTTTGAAGACTTTCAAAGACTGAGATCAAGACTTGGGGTGAAGAAGAAAATTTCAAATTAAGGGAGAGTGTTAAAATATAATTTGAAATTTAGAGTTTCTAGAGTTATCTTCAAGAATATCTTTTATTCTAGAATTACAATATATAGCTAGAATTTATTTCTAGAATAGTCTTATAAATGCTAAGAGCATTAGATTTTTCTCCAAAACATTTAATAAGTTAGAAAATTGTTGAACATTTAATAAGTTAGTTGGGTAGAAAGTTGTTGAGCATTTAAGTAGTATCTCTAGAGTATTCCAAAGCTCCCTTTAAATATCTCTTATACCAAGCATTTTAAGCAAGTCAAAAATTTTAGTTATACATTCTTTTCTCT
Source organism: Erythroxylum brevipes (assembly GCA_027479065.1). Classification (NCBI taxonomy): domain Eukaryota; kingdom Viridiplantae; phylum Streptophyta; class Magnoliopsida; order Malpighiales; family Erythroxylaceae; genus Erythroxylum; species Erythroxylum brevipes. The sequence continues at coordinate 7,086 of JANIHY010127889.1, forward strand.
AATTCACTCTTCTACCTTCCAACAGGAAATTTAGGTAGAGCATTTAACTACACGTCAATAGCTGCTAAAATCACGACAACAACTCCGTAGTGGACTTTTGATAGACCAAGATTCCATATATAAAGCACTTAACTACACGTTACTAGTTGCTAAAATCACGGCAACAACTTTGTAGTGGATTTTTTATAGACTAAGATTTCATATATAGAGCACTTAACTACACGTTAGTAGCTGCTAAAATCACGTCAACAACTCTGTAGTGGACTTTTGATAGACCAAGATTCCATATATATAAGCAACTATGTCTGTACAAAACCTAGTTTACTGTCATTCTCATTCCTCAAAAGTAGCAGGTCCATTCATCTCAATTGGTTTGCTTCTCAACTCTAGACTTTAACAAGTTATCTTAATTCTTGAAATTTGCAGTTGGTTGACTTATTTCTTTCAAAACTTTTCTGGACCGCTACTCTACCTTGAGTATATCTTATGGTGTTGGCGAAATACATTATGATTTTGGTCTATTAGTCAAAGAGCAACTTTGACTAGTTTAGCTGATGTCGAGCGTTAAGGTGACATGATAGTGCAGTTAATAGTAACTTCTCCATTGAGCTAATTGTAGAAGTTCATTGTCGAAATTGAGTTCTCCTTTATATTAATGTTGCTGCTGGCTATCTTTTATCATTACTTTGCAGTACACATTGATATACTGTGTTAATCAAGTACAGTTTTTTTTAATACAAAGGAGAAACACACACTTAGCTAAGAGCGCGTAAATACATAACACCGTGAGCATCGTTATGGATGAACTCCTGGATACCTAGAGATGACTCCTGGAGGATATGGTGACCAGGGCTACGAAGTCCTGCAAGGCCAGTCAAACTATCGGCGCACTGATTGCCTTTCCGGAAAACATGCTAGAAATGTATCTCCCAGTCCCGAAGTAGGAGCTCCCGAATACCTGACACCAAAAAAAGATCTCCAGTGAAAACAAAATTTGGATTGGAGATAATATTAATGACCTCTAAGGAGTCCACTTCTGCGACTACCCTGCGATAACCCAACTCCCAGGCCAGCAAAAGGTAGGAAAACACACCCTATAGCTCCGTCATGAGAGGCGAGCCTTGACTGAAGTTTTATTGAAACTCCCCACGCCAGTTGCCGTGACAATCACGGAATAAGCCACCCGCAGACGCCTGGGAGGAGCCAGGCTTCGCAGCTCATGAAGCGGACTAAAGAAGCATGAGAACATGCACTAGCATACATAATGAACATAAGAAAAGAAGTCTATGAAGGCAAGAAGCGGACTAAAAGAAGAACTCAGGTGTTAGGGGATGAGATTTATTTTCCAGACCTTGTTTAATTGTTTTTAATTCTCAGATTGTCACCTAGGTACATAAACAATCAGTCACTGTAGGACTTTGATATCCCTCTTTTACACGATCTGAAATTAGTTTAGAGTGCCTTACAACTGAATAATAGATAGAAGATGGCCTTGCTAGTTGATCAGGCACAACATTGAGAAATACTCATCAAAATTGGCTAATTATGCTGTCCCATTATATTTGGATACGACTTTTTTGTATTTGATTATGTTGCATCTTTGGTTTGCAGGACTAAAATCTCATGCTGTAACGCTATATGAAGCAGGGAAATTAGGTCATGCTAGTATTGGCGATCTTTGCAAGGATCTGAGTTCATTAGAGGGAGCAAAATATGAGGGGGAACTACAGGAATTCGCAAATCATGTTTTTAGCCTACGTTGTGTGCTTGAATGTTTGCTATCTGGTGGAGTTGCACTTGGTTTGAGCAGCGAGGAAGTTTCCGATAAGATTGTCAAATTAGCTTCGAATGTTGATAAAGGTGCAGCCAAGATAAGTTCAGGAGGAAAATTAGATGGATGTGATAGTAATGAAGCTGAAGTCCGAAAAGAGGATTCCACAAGGTCAAAATTGCCTGAAAATGGTCCTCGTTGCACTGAGCTTGTTTCCGAAGGAAGCACACACTTGGGGTTTACTTCATCTGAAGAAGGTAATTCTGTACGTGAGATTTCTATGTTGGAAGAAAATGTGAATAATGATGATAAACTTATCCCAGTTGAAGGGTCTGATGATTCGAAAGAAAATTTAAGAAGGGAAAGAAAGTACAGCGTGGATATTCTTCGCTGTGAAAGCTTGGCTGCTTTGGCACCAGCAACTTTGGATCGGTTATTTCGTCGTGACTATGATATTGTTTTATCCATAATCCCACTTCCTTATTCAGCAGTTCTTCCTGGACCAAAAGGACCTATCCACTTTGGTCCTCCTTCTTATTCATCTTTGACACCATGGATGAAGCTGGTGTTATATTCAACTGTTGCCAGTGGCCCATTGTCAGTTGTGTTGATGAAAGGTCAATGTCTACGATTGCTTCCTGCGCCACTACATGGCTGTGAGAAAGCCCTTATATGGTCTTGGGATGACTCCACCGTTGGAGGGTTGGGCTGCAAATTTGAAGGGACATTGGTCAAGGGTAATGTACTTTTACATTGTTTGAATTCACTTCTCAAATCTTCAGCTATCCTTGTGCAGCCCCTGAGTAGATATGATCTTGATGAATCTGGAAAATGCGTCACTTTGGATATACCATTGCCTATCAAGAACTCTGATGGTTCCATTGTTTGCATTGGGCATGAACTGAACTTATGTGAAGTGGAAAGTTTGAAACTTAAATCTTTATTAACCAATCTGACAACAAAGTTTCAATTGCCAACAATAGGTTATATTAGACTATTGAAGCTTTTTAATGAAAGAGACTCAGAACGCTTTGCAACAAATGACGAGAAGTATGAATGGGTACCATTAAGTACAGAATTCGGGATACCTCTTTTCCGTCCTAAGTTATGCAAGAAGATATGCAAAAGGGTTGTCGCATCAGGATTACTTCAGTCTGATTCACTGGATGTTCATCTTGAAGCGATGCAAGGGTTACGAAAAAGATTACGTGATGTCTGTTCAGAGTACCAAGCAACAGGTCCGGCTGCTAGACTACTTGACCAGAAAGAGCTGACAAAGGATTCGTCTCGACTACTCATGAACTATGCTAGTGGAAGATGGAATCCCCTTGTTGACCCTTCTTCACCCATATCAGGAGCCACGAGTGAGAATCAGAGATTAAAACTTGCTAATCGACAACGTTGCCCGACCGAAGTTCTGAGTTTTGATGGTAGCATCCTAAGGTTTGTCCCTGTCGGTCTTAATGTTTCCATTAACCTGCTTCCATTCCCATGTTAATTATTCAATCTGCTTATTGGCAACTTCCCCTTATTGAACACAAGTTTCCTCGTGTTATAAATTCATAATTGAGCATCGTCTGGCATAGCTTTAAAGATGCCAACAAGGGAGACGAGAAAAAAATAAAATGTATCAGCTGTACAAGCTTAGAAGCTTATTGAAACCAATCTCTACAGATGAACACTTGGGTTTCTTTCTCAGAAGAAATTCTGTGCACTTCGTATTTTTGTTGAATTTGAGAATTACGATATCTTTTCTTGCTATGTGCGTGTAATTGTTTAGAATCCATTTTTTGTTGCCTTACCCTTTGTAGTTCTGAGGACATTGATGACCAAAATCGTATAATATTACAGATCATATGCTTTAGCTCCAGTGTATGAAGTTGCTACAAGGACCATTGAAGAAGTCCCTATGGTGAGTACAGCAAAAGTTGATCCTGATGAAGCTGACAATAGAGAAGTAGTTCTTCCTGGTGTCAACCTCATCTTTGATGGATCTGAATTGCATCCCTTTGATATAGGCGCCTGCCTTCAGGCTCGCCAACCGGTTTCTTTAATTGCAGAGGCTGTGACAGCCTCAGCTTCTGTTGCGGGCTTTCTAAAAGAGAATTTCTCATGGATTTAATTAAGTGTTTCTTATATTAAGATTGCTATAGTCAAACACTGAGTTATTCATAATAGCTTTAGCTTAATTCTTTGCTTCGCCAGTTACACCTTTGAAGGTGTTGTGTAGGAGCTCAGGATTGTCTCTCAGATATTAACTATAGTTCTTTTAGTGAAATAATAGCATTCACTGATATTTAGTACTCTATTAAAATTACGTCACTATTTTTAACTAACACATTCAAATGGCAGAAGTTTAACTTACAGCTCTTTTTCCCCGATACTGTGGATACTCGGATGAAAATTCAGGTGGTTTTATACATCTTTCGCAAATAAGGTGAAGTTAGGGTATAAACATTCAGTTCATGTATTTGATCGTAATGTAATTGTAGATTATGTTAAGTTGTTAAGTAAACATCCAGCTATTTTCATTGCTTTAGATTTACCACTGTTCAAGCTCGAACCTCAATTTGAGTGAGAGATCATTGCTACTTACACCTTGAAAGTTCACTTTGATATGCTGCATAATCTTTTCACTTGTTATAACTTACCACTCCTATAGAACATATGCCCGACGTACCAAAAGATATTCAAGAACCTACTCTACAAAAGGTCATGTTAAGATGATCACGTTACAGTTTCCCCAACTACCGGTCAACGCACTTCACGGTCTCCTTGGCTGGCCTACTGTTTGACTATGGACATTCAGCCCCCTCCCACGTCATCCCCTCCCGCACACCAACAATACCCTTCCCGCTCCGACCTCACTTCCCAGGCCATCGCAGGCCATGCGGTAAAAAAAGTCCGGATCCGAGAACGGGAGGAGGAACCACCTCTATCTCCTCCCACGATTGACCCGTCTATCCTCCCCATCAGCTATAGCGCAGTTGTCTCTGGGCAATCCCACACAACTGAAGCAGAGGAATTTACCTGGCCAGACGAGGAGCCCGTGGACGTTGAGGAGGGCGATATCACTCTGATCCAAGGCGTGCTGGGACTCGGCATTGAGCTCTCCACTGCTCTCAAGGGTCGGCTCCACAAGCGATGGGCGACGGCGGTGGTGGTCAAGCTGCTGGGGCGCCGCATCGGATTCACCATGCTTAAGCAACGCCTTCACTCCCTGTGGCCACTTACAGGTCCGATGAAAATAATTGATTTAGAGAATGAATTTTTCCTAATTAATTTCGTGCAGGAAGCTGATTACCTCCATGCCCTCACCGGTGGGCCGTGGGTGCTCATGGGGCACGCATTGTCTGTACAAGCCTGGAAACCCTCCTTCCGACCTTCGACGGGGGAGGTCACTCAAGTAGTCACCTGGATTTGGTTCCCCGAGCTATCTGTGGAGCTCTATCATCCGATGATTTTACGTGCCCTAGGCAACCTGGTCGGCCGCAACATCCGTATCGACTCAACCACCCTTCAAGCACAGCGCGGCCGTTACGCTCGTGTGGCGGTCGAAATCGATCTCAAATCACCGCTCCGTTCTCTGGTCGAACTCGATGGCGAGCGGATTAAGGTCACGTACGAGGGCCTTCCACCCATCTGCTTTATGTGTGGACACACCGACCATGAGACTGAGCTCTGTCCTCAACACCCGGCGCCTCCGTCCGTCTCCACAGGTCCCTCAGAGTCCCCACAACTGGTCGCCCGCCCAGCCGCTCACCCTCCGCCCCTTCTCCCCGATGCCCCTGTCGCCGCGTCCCCGTCTCCATCCACGGTTCTGTCTGCTCCGGATCTGTATGGCCCCTGGATCCAAGTCCAGCGGCTCAGCCCCCGACCTTCCAACGGTAACAAGATTGGACGCGACAGAAGCCGTTCTGACAACCCCGCGCGTGGCCAGGGCTCGCGTTTCCAACCCCTGGCCTCTGGAGCAGCCGAGTCGCCCTTTTCCCTTCCTCCTTTCACGCCTTCACCCGAACCTTCTCGGCCTTCTCGCAACAGAGCTGGCGCGCGGACGATGTTGTCCCAGGGAGTTGGGCGGGCTGCGCGCGCACCTGGGCCAGTCCCTCTGCGTGGGCTGCGAGCCCACCCGGCCTCTCCAAGGCCTTTCACCTCCAGACAGGGCCCCTCCTCTTCCAGTGGGCCTCCCATGGCCCAAGCACCCCAGCTTCCCCCCCCCCCCCCCAGCACAACCTCTGACCCATCCACAAAGTCCCATCTCTAAGCTCAAAATCAGACTCTGAACCTGCC
>JANIHY010127908.1:0-13143 GCA_027479065.1 Erythroxylum brevipes
CTATCCTCCAAAACCAAAAATAAAAAATAAAATCCAAAAACTGCTACATTTATAAGGATGAGATATATACAACATTTACATTATTAAAAATTAAAAATGTTTACCAATTCCCTTTAATTTAACCCAAGGCAACAAAAGAACCAAAGGCATGGCAAGGGAAGCACAGTTCAGAGAAGAGAAAATCAACAACAAACAGATAATGAATGAGAGAAGAAGACAAAAGGTCAAAAAACAAAAAAAAAAAACTGGTTCTTTTAGGCTGCTCTTGTCTTGCATCATCATTTCAATGATCGAAGCAGCAATACCAAAGCTTGAAAGGTGTCCATTAGCTTAAGGAGAGGATAAAAACAAGCTCCCTGCAAAAGTGTCATTTACCAAATGGGGTCAGTTTCTTGTTATATTTGGGTTCAAAAGCATACGTTTTCATATGTCAAGTACTGGTCAAGCGCTCCATATGTCCATCTGTTTGAACGCTCTGTTACGTTTTATACTAATGAAGCTTCCTGCAAGTAAAATACAAACTAATACAAACTAAGGAACCTACAAGTCTGTAACTTCAATTGTTCTACAGAGACCTTTTCAGGTCGATAACGATTCTGTTATTCTGCAAGTAAAATACAAACTAAGGAACCTACAAGTCTGTAACTTTCACGATTCTGTTATTTATTACGGGTGACTAATCATGTTGAGCAAAGTACTTGCCTTTACCCTTGACATCGCAATTCGCACGCTCTAAATTTGGCTTTTGGAGACCATCATACACCCAGATAACAGAAGAGAAGTAACGAACCCGAACAAGCTTCTTAACCCACTATGATAAATCCACAACTTACTTCTGGATCCTTAGTAGCTCCCATCCGTTTCAAGTAAGAACAGTTGGAGAATAACAGAAGCATCCGCGCCTTATTTACCATTCTGCTTCATAATCCATCACTGTCTAAGAAAAATCAAAGTTCAGATGTATTATTTGGCATTATACTCTTAAATGATAAAATACAAGCTCATGGAACCTTTACAGAACTTAACAATCACCTACTCAATTACATCAAGAAGAAAGCTCCAACAGTTGTTTGTCCAAGAACCTTAGAGCTTCGATCTAGCCCATGAGAAGCAACCTAACATGAACAATTGCTATGTTAATGAAACTGTCAAAAATGGTGATAAATATAGGAACAAAATAAAACTTTAGACAGAGACCATAAAATTTATGCAAGTGGCACAATCTCAATTGCGACAGCTAATCTTTTTTCCATTAGCATAGGTCCACTGTTAAGCACTCCATACATTTACTTGTTATTCAATTTATCTCCATTGTTCAGGGAAAACAAATGGTTGCAAGAAAGAGAAAACAAAGTTCAGTCTAAAGAAACCAGAATCATGGATCTTTATCTTCCTTCTAGTTCTCTTCAGGGAAATATTTTCTGATTGCCGTGGCACTAAACATGCGGTCCTTGTATAACATACAGAAAGCAAGGCTGTGAAGCATTATCTCTCACCATGTAAGTTAGTGCAGCATAGCGCTCCTCGTTAAGGTACAGTGGTTTTCCTCTATGCATTTCATGATCCTGTGAAAAATAACACATTATATATATATATATATATATACACATTTATATCCATGCAGTCACGATAGAAAACAATCCATCTTGCAATATCACCAGCAAGAACCAAAAAAACCAATCAGTGCATGTCTGTAGTGAGAGCTTGAGCAATAATTGCGACAAACACAAAAGGACAGTAGCTAAAACAATAGCATTATAAAGGAAATATCTCTATTCTCAGTCGGCTGAGTTCATAAAATGACAATCCTTGAAATTCTTAACCTCAGTATAAGAGCACCAAAAGCAAAAGTGATAACGTGGATGCACGCCATATTGCATCAGAAGTATCATTTCTTTAGGAAGCCTAAATTACGAGGGCAGATTAAATAGAAAAGTCTTTATCATATTCCTCTATAAGGATCAGAAAGCAATTTACCTCTTCACCAAATGCATCCAGGTATAGCGATGGCCAAGGAGCTTGGCGTGCACATCTTTGTAACAAAATTGTAGTTCTCTGCAAGAGGCACAAATAAAATGTATAGTCCACCAGGCACCAAGAAAATGATAGCTAGAAACACAATGGATTATACCTTGATCAACAGAAATACACCAGTTCCAGCACCACAGACCACTGCATGACTTTGGCACCCATTATCCCTTTAAACAAAAGCAAATGAGAGGATGTAAAACTACACATAAACGGTTTTGTTAAAAGAAATGTAGTACAACTAGAACAGATGTGCATATCTTGATGACTGCTTGTAATAGGAATGGAAATGCCAGATATGAACCTGCAGCATAACTTCCAGCCAGGTGAACACAATCTACCACAGAGTAGGCACAGAGCAGGGTCATCAAGAACTTTATCACAGTCAACACAATGCTGTTTTATGTACCTGAAAAAAGTAAGTCTCCCGTAACTGTCGTATCCAATGTCAAGTAGAAATATTTGTAACGTAAATGAAGACCAGCCTCCATGACAAACCTCTGCAGTAGATCCTGGTAGAGGCGAGGTAGCCGCATTAACATGAATGGGACTGCAGGGGTGGAATGCAAAGCACCATGAAAACTATACATTTCATACTCTCTGCAGAAATGTTTGAACCAGCCATTCGCTACAGATCGAAGCACTTGATCCTTAAGAATGAAATCTAATGGAGGAATCTTGAACATCTTTTCAAGCTCTTGAATTTCATTCAGCTCGATTAGATCACAGGCATTATATACTTTGTCATTGAAGGCACTGGAAACATAATCCGGATCACAAAATGGTGCAGCGACTGAACTGCTCAGTAACTTCCAAAGTAATGCACACCTCCTCAAATAAGGGAAACTCAGTCTACGAATCATATCCTTCATATTAGAAGAGGGATCGACATAGTTCGAAACAAAATATTGTTTGATCCACTCAGATTCGCCCAAAATTTTGGAGATGTCAGCTACTAGGGAATCATGAAAACCTAGTTCTTTAATTTCATGCTGCTGTTTTGCAAGAGTAGTGATAGTGGCCTGCATCCAACATAAAGGATTAGGAACCAGGCGATGTAGGTTTTTAAGTTAAAAGTAAAGAAAGAACATAAAAAAGCAGAGAAAGTAACCCATATCACACCTGAATTATGGAAATAGCATAGAACAAATGAATCAGGGACAATAATGATTCCTGGCATGATAAAAAGAGTTCTGGAAGACAAAAGAGAATCCACATCAATGATGAAAAGGCATCATGAGCGAGGATGGGATCAGCTGCTCGATTCCAAAATTGAGTGTCAGGAGATGATGGGTCCTCCTCAGCATGCTTCCAAATAGATGACATATTACCTAGCAAGCATATACCAGAGAATGTCAGAATCTGAGGAAAACTATTCAAATTCAAGACCTCCTCCTTATAATCCTATAATTTTCCTCGACAATTACAAACACTTGTTTCAAAAGTATGTTAGACCAATAGCACTTACAGGAAACAAATTAGCAGTTGAAGTCTTCGAGATTCGGAATGTCAACAGGTTTAATGCACAAGTTTTTTGTGAATGGAATGCTATCTAAAAGCTAAAATCCTCAGAAAACAGCAAAGACCACAAGAAGAAACCACTGTGAGAGTCAACTCACCTCCATGTCCATCTGTGCTGCCAGTATAATTCATAGAATATCCTGTGCAAAGAGAGCCAACAAAGAGCTGAATCCCTCTAAATCTCTGAAGCAGATGAAGAAAATTTTTACCCCTCACACTTCGTACTATTTTTAGCAACAAGGATAAAATAAATCCACTAGATGATTTGAGTTCCTCATACAGAGCACTAAGGCTATAGTTTGGGGTCATCTGACAGCGTCCACACCTTGCAGCAATCTCCATTGATACAAGGGAATACTTAAATGTATCCCACATAATCATGGCAAGATTAAACCGTGAAGATCCCAAGAACTTATCCCATGTGTTGGGAAAATACATTTTAAGGAGCACACGACAAACTGACTCAAGATTTCGCTCTGTCTTTCCATTGGTTTGCTGGGAAAGTCTTTTCAAGACGTCACTTTTTTTAATCGTTCTTGCTGCAGATTCCAAGATAGCTAGTCCTTGTTGAACCAAGACAGAATTATATTCTTCACATGGTACACTTGACGCTCCAGCAAGATGTGCTGAAGAAACAACTGACATCATGGGCTGTTTGGAAACCTTGCGGAAATCCCCAGACAAAGAAGGCAAGGTAGAATTTGCCAGCCGGCGACATACAGGACAAAGAAATTCTCCCTAGTAAAAACACAGAAAAAAGGAGCAAGAAAGAGAGTTAAGAACAAAAATATTGATTGAAAAAGAAAATCTGAACAGCATGAAACAACCAAACAAAAGGCACCTGATCCGGGTCAACGATATGCCCACCTTCGAAAACAATTCTTCTCACATGTCTGCATCAGTACATTGTTGAAAAGCCACTTTATAAGTAAAAGTACCAACAAACACCAAAGCATTGGATCATATTAACTCAAGTCAAATATTCATATACATAACAGGTACGGCAACAACGTAGGAAATGAATGTTCAGGATATGCTGAATGTCTGATCCAGCTCAATCTCATAGATATTTATTTCACTCGACAACTATCAGCAGCATAGAACATAGTGAGACAAATTGTTAACGACTCAGTAGTGAGTCCCACAAGGATGTTTAAATGGTCATAAAAACATTCAAGTAATGTCATGGAAAAAACAGTTGAAGCACATTTTTATAAAAATGGTTGTCAACACAGCATGTAGATCCAAGTATAGCAAAAGAAACTAATGATTATGCATTCAGACAAGAAAATTTGCTGCAAAAGATACCCAAAGTTTATTAGAGACAAGCTTCAGTATTTATGTCGGCCCATTACCTTTCTCTCAATGATGACAAATAGCGATCTAGACATCTCTGATGCACAGCATGACCACAGGAGGATAGATAGATGCCATCACAATTCATAGGACCAAATCCATCGTATGGGATCTGTGAGGTTGATTCTGTTGATACCTTGTCGACAGAAGCACTGCCAGAAGCTGAAGTGAGTTCTGCTGACACTCTAGAAAGCGTTGCTATATATTTTCCAAGCAATACAGATTCCAGAGCCCCATTCTCTGGGACACCTACTACAGCTTTACATTTCTTATTCTGCTCTCTGCAATCACTAATTAGCAAATTCTTTTGCATCTCCTCCCGAATAGTAAAGTACATATCTTCTTCCAAAGTATCAAAAGAATGTACAGTTGTCACATTGTCATCCTTATGTGCACAAAATTGTGTATTCTTTAATGAAGGAAATCGAGCCTGAAGAAATTCAGTAACTGCATTTACTTCTCCTGCTTGAGCATAATTAGAAAACTCATCAACAGCATTTTGTGCCAACAGTGCCAACTGAGTAGGAGATATCCCTCCCAAACCAGCTGGAGTAGGCATCATTCCAACTGCCTTGTTTTTTGGTACAGAAATATGATCCTCACTCAACTGTTGAGATTTATCCCAAGATGGAGGACTGCTGTCAATGAGCCTCAAAATCCTTGATTTCTTGAAGAGAAGCAAAAAGATATTTATCGAATTCAGTATATAAGCTGTTATAATCCAACAATAGAACCTACCAATGACCTCAAACAAAAGCAGACACAAAAAGCACTTGTACCTGTAGAAGAATTAAGAAAGATACAGGACTTTTGGAATTTGGATTATGGCAGAGAGAACAAACATCTTGCACAGTCTCTTCCAAATCCTGCTCATCATCAGAATTACTTTCCTCCAATTCAGTTTTTGAATCAACTTCTGAAACGGAGTTGATGCTTGACAAAAATTTGGACTGTTCAGCTTTCATTTTAGCCTGCATTTGCGAACAAGTAAACCCAATCACATGCAAATTCATTACTACGAACGTTTCATTCACCTTGTTTTCAGTTAGGCAATAAATTGAGGTAAAATAGGACCAACAGGAATCTAATGTGAAATTACATGTAGCTAATTGTAGGAAAACATAAATGTCAACCAACAATTATCCTTCAGCAGGAAGCAAGCATATATTACTTCATTGTCGGAAAAAAATCAAATCCTATATGCAATGAAATCTCACCAAAATAGCAGCTTGTCTCTCACGAGCCTTGGCCTTGCGTATCTCACCATCAGATGCTGAACCTGATGCATTTTTTTCACCAGTATGATTGGATTGTGATATATGAATAACTACTTCAGGAGCAAGTTCCTGCAGTTTCATCATGCATTGAGAATCTAGCTCCCCAAACTTCTTCAATAAACTTTCAATTAAAGAAGAAAGGTCACAATTTCCAGCTTCCACAAAGTTTTCTAGACTTTCCTTCCTGTGTATTCTCATTAGAGAGACCAGAAGTGAAAGCAAACTCTGCTCACCAGCCCCATAACTTAACCCCTCATGAATTTTTTCAACAGCAAAAGCAAGCATGGTGGAACAAACTCCATTATAAAATGCAAAATCACCAGATTCCCTGTGCTGAAAACATATATCTAACGCCAACGCGAGCAAGTGCAATGAAGTTAGAAGCACAACATCAGGAGCCCGTGCCTCAGTCAACTTATCAGAGAAAATCGCATAGAATAACACAGATCGTATAAATTTAAGGACCGTTTTACAAGTTGCTAGTCCAGCTAGGGCCTTGAGAGGAGAATAGATCTTTGTCCACCTGGGCACCTGAGTGGTCAATGCTGAGACACCACAGTACCGTGTATATCTTTCTTCTGCAACTTGCAAGTCCCTTGAGTGCCAACGAGGATGATATAGGTCCAACTCTTTCCAGCATATCCAACGTAGTGAGTACATGCCCTGCAGGGAGCACATAACGTCAACTTAAGAAAAAACAATAAGGGAACAAAAATTCAAGCCATAAAACAAACCTGTGTGAAGCCAGATGGATTAGAGTAAATGGCAACAGCATCCAAAATTTCCTGCAGCTTATCAAGCTTTGCCAGGTCACGAGGTATAGATTTCACCAGCTGACTGCGAGTGGAATCTCCAATAGACAGCTTATGAATCAACTCTCTTCTCAAATTTTCAGCACCTGTTAGGCCAGAAAATCGCCTTTCTTGGACAATTTGTATGATGAGAGTCAGCATCTCCTGCACCAAAATTGGCTCATACCTGAAAAAACAGATTGTATGCTATGTCTTCAGTAGAACACAATCATACTGATACCCAGCAACTTAAAAAGCCTACAATTACAAAGCGGATTGTGAGAATCTAGAAACTTTGAACCATAAAATTAATTCAATCAAGTAAAATAAGAGTAATTTAGTGCATTTAGAGATTGATGCAGACGTAGCATCTGCAAATAGTCACAACCTGACACATGGATACCAGGAAGCTTAGTGTAATCCAGAGTTTTCCCAGAAATTAGACGATGAAGCCAGTATTTTTTCAAAGATGAAGCATGATTCCTATGTGCATATTTTAAAATTCAGAAACGCCACAACTAACTAGTTGAAGTAAGATCTCAAGTCTCCGTTGAATTTATGAATCAAGACTTGAAAAACATCACCTTCTTTCAGGCATCTAACCAGAAACTGTCACCCTCAACAAAAAAGCAGTACCAGAAACTCGTAATAAAATGCACACATGTGACGGATATGAAAGCAACTAAGCAGAAGTAGTAGTTTTCTGGAATGCAATATCAACAACCTATATGTGGTGAAGAAGAAAAAAGCAATATCAAGTTTATGTTCATTACTCATTGGATCTTTCAGGCTTCAGAGACATATAGTCAGCTAGGGCAAAGCGTTCTATGATTCTATTAACATAGAAGTCTGCTGGAGCCAACGCTGCACAACACTGCAAAAGAAAAAGATCCAGTTCTAAACCCTGTTCAGACCTGCAAAAGGGCACAATAGGAAAACATTGAGAACCAACAAGTATGCACCCTTAGTCCCCCAACCCTAAAGGACAAACCAAATACAAAGCATGAATACTAACCATCGTACAGTACGGTACCACTCAGATGACAAAATTGCAGCATCACCATTCTTCTTCCACATGCCAGCATGCACTTGGGCACAGAATACCCGGTTACGCAAAGGATGCTCCATAACAAACCCCGAAAACCCACAAGGATGGAAGCTCCCAAGGATATGTGCAAAGAAATCATAATTTGTTGAAGATGGAATTAGATTGCCAACAGTATTCATATTGGGCAACTCACTGTAACACCGTTTCATTGCTCTTTGAATAAGCAATGAAAGTAATCGATGCAAGGTAATATGTACAGATACATCCTGTGAACTAACATCGTAAATTATATTCGGCCACTCAGACCAACTTAACAATCTTAAAGGATCTACTTCAGCAGAACCTACTACTTCCATCAAATTGTCATCAGAACTTGCAGAATTAGTCTCACTAGGGACCATTGTTCTATGATCCTGCCCTATACCCTTTGAATTCTCAATTTCAAAATCCATATGAGGTCCACCATGTGGAAATGAAGAACGCTCTTTTTTCTGATCTTCACTTGTGCTAGTGAGTCCACAAAAACCTTTCCTAATCAGGGCGTATGTTTTCTTTAAATCTAAAAAGTTGCTAACAGCATTGCCACTAGTACTTGAAGACGATAGAACTCTAGATGCATTATCAACTTCAAGGGAATTTTCAATGGCCTTCAAGCACTCATATGTCAACCATTTAACTGATGAAGGAATCATATCTGAATTAACTTCAACACCAGAAGCAGAAATAGATCCAGTACTCCTTGCTACCGCACTACCTACAGAGCTTTCCTGAGTAAGCCGTCCTACTTTTGCATGTCTTGCATTATCTCCTTCATCGACATCTTGCTCATGATTGTTAAGGAAAACATCACTGCCTATTTCTGCACTTGCAGAAAATGCTCCATCTACCAAAAGGGAGTGAATATTTGCCACAGAGTGACTTAAAACGAAAGGGCAATTGGTGTTTTCATTTTCTTCATCTATGTGGAGGCCAGTTTCTCTTTTAAGGGGACTCATCCCCTGCAGAAAAGACAAAAGCTTCATCCAAGTTCTCAAAATATCTCTCCGCTCATTGATTATATATTTTGGCACCACAGCGTGGCTCATAGCAAACCTGATATCTTCAACAACACGAATAGTTGTTTCATAAATATTTCCCCACTTGCTAACCTGTAAAGACAATAACCAGAATTACCATCTGTTATAGAGATTAAACAGTCATAAGCCTCAACCATGTAAAGATACTACTAAAATTAGCGCCCCAGTTACCATCTCCTTACCTAAAAAATTATTATACACTTAAAAAGAAGATAGGCAATTTGAACAAAGTCAGATGCCAACAACTGTGATCGCAGCTTGATTCAAAATCATCAGCCATACTGATCATAAAAATTGTCTTCAATATTGAATATTATTTAGAAGGGAAGAGAACAAAAATTATTTGGTTATTAGAAAGTATTCGTCTGGTTGAGAGGACAAGGGTAAATCTCCCAACAACTTTGATATCAAGTGAATCTAGTATTGAATTTCCAATCCAAACAGAACAAAACAAAGAAGGAAGTACTGGAATAAAAGTAATTCATCAACAATCCTTATGTCCGTTAGTATCAATTCAAATTGATGGGCAACCCTAAATGCACAGAATTACGAGCCATACTTTGTGTGAAAGAACATTAAGGCTGAGCTTCGTAAAACCAGAATTTAGGAATAAACAAGCCAAAGGTCAAAGATCAAAAGGGCATGGGACAAAATACAAAGGAAACAAGGTTACGTAAGACTGATAGAACTCCTTTTAAGGCGAAGTTGGTAAGAATATCTTTGAATTCCTTTTCAGTTATGATCCAATAGAGCTTACATGTATAACTCTTTGCTAGAGATCTCATATTTCCTTCTAGTCAGGAAAAACTTAAATACTGAGATCCATCAAGTAGTAAAAAGTAGATTAATCAACAGAAAGTTCATCTCAGATATTGCCCACGCCCTTGGAATGTAATCAATGGGTGATTGAAATAAGTTAACAACAATTAGAACAAAATCATCACACATCATTTTTTATATAGCAAGCAGGTTTAACTAGGGCATTAAAAACTACTTGGACATGCTATGGGAAGAAGGCAAAATCTATGCAGTCAATCTTGTGGTCTTTGTAAGCTCAGAAACATTATGAGACAAGTGTTTTCTGAGTACGGAGCAAAAGAATATTTTTTCCACTCTTTTCAACAACATGATGCAGATATTTATCAGGTTAATGAAACAATGAAATTAATGTATAGAACTGTATAAGTTAGAGAAGGCATAGGGCATTCAAGAAATGTATCAAGACTATAGAGTAGACATGAATGCAAAATCCTGTAACCAGGAGACACCATCATGAAAGAGTAACTAATAAACTATACTGTAAAATCAATAGAAGTCAAAAAATGTTACCTGCAAACGACCATCATCTCCAGCACAATAAACAAATATATCTTCCAAGCACCCCAATAGCACAGCCAAAAGATTCATCTCCTTCACAAGTCGAGGGGTCAAAGTGGGCACTGTGAAAATCTGCACAGAGAATGTAGATAGTAACAGGTGCTTCTTGAGAGCATCTTCAGTCCCTTCTTTTAAGATATCATGTACAACCAACGGATAGTAACTTAAAAACACTTTAGCAAATTCATACTTGAACGTAGGTTCTCCAAGCAATTTGAGGAGCAGCTCATGTAGCTTCTTTGTAACATCCCCACTCAAGAACCCCTCGGCTTTAACCAGAATTTCCAACAAACCAACTAAAGAAATCACACTCCTAGAAACAAAACTAAGCAAACTTTCACTATCCTTGCAAAACTCTAAAAGCATTTCAATAACCACAAAAGAAAGCTCATTTGCGACCTTCTTCTGCACTGAGGCCGTTGGCCTCAAATTTTCCTGACAGATACTTTCTGCCATCACCAGTTTACTTTTCCAACAATGTAAAACGGCATCAAGAACAGGACCCACAGACTTAACATACTCTTCTGGAAGGGGCTGTATTTGTTCAGCACCTTGATGCTTTGAACAAAACCCCTCCCGTTTCCATGCAGTCACATCCCCACAATCACAGCAACCCCCACCAGTGTAAATGATTGAATAGTCATGATCCTTATGGTTTCCATTCTGGAAACACGGAACGCAAATAGCACAGGTTGGATCATGCTCGCAAGTCCTGCACCGATATGCAATATCATTATGGCCCCAAACAGCACCACAAACGCCACGTCTAGAACTCATGTTCGACAGATGATCCCTAGCACCAACTGGGTCACCCAAAAACATCAACCACTGCAACCATAACACCGATTCCTCAACCCAGCTCCTTACCGTCGGCTCCAAATACGCTCTCAACTCCGACTTTGATTCTAAAACCACCTCTGCAACTTCCTCATCACTAGGCAATATAGCGGACACCAATTCAGGTATCCAAGACCTATTCTCCTTAACAAAAGCCACCAATCCCTCATAAGGCACCTCAAGATATTCCTCAGAAACTCCCAACTCACCAAGTCTCTGCATATAACACAAAAATAAAAAACCAAACAGCTAACCAATTAAACAAGCAACAAACACACCACAATAGAAATTGAAAAATCTTTACCCGTATGACACGATCACGAGGCTCTGGAGGGCTAGGGTACGGTGGCGAATCGATGTCCATGAGATTAGCACTAATGGTGTTGTTGTTGTCCATTGAACAACGCCAAAGTCGCAACACCCAATCGGCGCAACACAGACCCAAACACCGCCTGATTCTGGAACTTTCGCTCCCCAGCTTTCTTTATTCTCTTCACTCACAATCTCTGTTCAATCAGAGAAGTGAATTCGGTAGGCGCCGTCGTCTTTTTCCTCCTAATCGCTCCTCCGTCGAGTGGCGGTTTCATTTACTATCTGGAAGACTCCACTTAGAAGGCTAAACAGATACCATTTGCTTGTTTATATAGATAACGTCTCTGGGAAGGTAAATAAGAAATTTTTACTGCGACTTTTCATTTTTCATTTTACTGTGTTTGGTTCTTCAGTTCAACCGTTGGGGATTAGGTGTGACTTGAGAGGCAGTGCTTGCTCAGTATTATCATAATTGTATCGGCCTTAACTAAAAAGGTTGGTGTGAGTAGTTCAGCACTCTCATTCTTTAATTAGAGGTCTCGAATTCGAGTCTTGGGAATAGAAAAATCTATTTGGCCAGCACTTTACCCCTTACGGGTTGATCCGATGCCAGCGAGGATTAGTCTGGAAGTGACTGACTTAAAAACGCATTCTCATGAATTGAGACCCTCCTAAGATACCTCGTGAGTTTACCAAAAAAAAAAAATTGTATCAGCCTGGCTATGTCAAAAAGGATCTGCCCAGTCCGGTTTGGTCCGGTTTTAGTTTAGAACAATCGGGTCATGGGTCTATTTAAAAAATGACGTTATTTTATCTAGTTTGGTCCAATTTTAGTTTAGATAAATAGGGTCATTAGTCTACTTAAAAAATGACGTTATTTTTTATAATGTCGTCTAGTTTGGTCCGATTTTAGTTTAGATCGGGGTCATGAGTTTACTTAAAAAATGACGTTATTTTTTATAATGTCATCTAATTTGGTCAGATTTTAGTTTAAAACAATAGGCTCACGGGTCTACTTCAAAAATGACGTTATTTTTTATAACGTCATCTGGTTTGGTCCGATTTTAGTTTAGATCAGTAAGGTTACGGGTCTACTTCAAAAATGACATTATTTTATCAAAAACAGCGTCATTTTTACGTTTTTTTAAATATAGTATGTCGGGTTAGTTGACACCCGATCGTTACTTCAAAAACGACGACATTTTATTAAAAACGATGTCATTTCATTAAAAACGACTTCGTTTTTATGTTTTTCTTTTTTAAAATATGGTAGCTGCGTTGAGCCCACCAACCTATAAACCATCTAGCAACGAGCCAATCGTACCCCAAGGTCAAGCCGAGCTAGACCAGAAGCAACCCGAGCCCAGCATGGCCCTTCAACATCTCTACCTAGCTTTTACCCAACTTTAAAATATGTTATTATTTTAGCTTTTTTATTCTTTATATTTTATTTTTTAAGGTTGTATTGAAATCATTTATTTTATCAAATAAGGTACATTAAATAAATTTATAAAAAATTT
>JANIHY010127929.1:0-13136 GCA_027479065.1 Erythroxylum brevipes
TCTTAAAATTTTATTTACCATGTAATAATATAATTATATTAATATTAATAACTAAATAGAATTTTGTTTTTATTTAAAAGATAACTGAATATAAAAATAAAAATAGAATTAAACCGCTTAAAATGTTCCTTAGAAACGGTTGAATTACGACAATGCCCAACCACCCAGCTTATTCTACGAATAAAAAGAAATAAATTGCACCATCTCCTACCTCACTGCACTTTCATTTTCTCCTTCACTGCACTTTTTCTACTGTTTTTCCTTGATTGTTTCTCCTCTCTCAAGTCCCTGTGCTTAGTGATTTCTGTAAGTATTCCCAATCGTTCGCCCTTCTTTCTTTTGTTTTTTTTTCAAAACAAATTCTTGGCTATTTTTTCGACTTTTTCACATGAAGTTTCTACTGTTTCGTTATAACTTAGCCCCGCTGTGAGTCGCCCTCTCAACACGGAGTCTCTGCTTATTTGTTTCTTCATTGTACGCTGGCACTGTCCTCCGGTACAGAGCAGATAGAGGTGAGTTTTTATCCTTTTTAAACGTGTTTTCTAGTTGTAAAAGTGTTTTGTGCTAGCGGAACCCTAAATTTGGATTTAATTAGATGTCCTTTTATTTTATTTTTTATCAATTTTAATTTTTTTTTTAAAATTTCAAGCTAGCGGTGAAGTTCTCAATCTATTTTTTTTGCATTTCGTAATGATCCATTTTAAGCCCTAAAGTTCAAATGTTAACGTAAAAAATTGCATAAATAGATTGGAGTTTTTAGTTCTGCTTGTTGGTAAAGTTTCTTGTTACGATTGATCGAGCTGTGTTTTTGCACGTCTTTACCGACGTTGATGGTTTTGGTAGTCTTAGTAAAATTCTAAACCCTAATTATGCTTTGTCTTCACTTACCCTTGCTGAAAAAATGAATTTACATCTTCCCTTGTTCCGTTACATGTCACCTCTCTCCAGAATTTGTTAGGAGTTGGTCAACTGATGTCTCAAGCATTGGACAGGGTACCAATTGTATTATAATGAAAACCTGTTGTGTTGATGCCTGGAAACTTAATTTCATAAAGCAGATGCGTTGGTCATAGGTCCTGATTATATTTTACTGTTACAGACAGTTTTCAGTTTCAATGATTGATCAGAGAAGTGGAAGTAGACAGCCTCTTCATGCAGCAAAGAATGCTTATAGTATTGATGTGGAGAAGTTTGAAACACGGTTGAAGGCCCTCTATTCACATTGGAAGGAAAACAAGGCTGACCTGTGGGGATCTGCTGATGTCATTGCAATAGCAACACCACCTCCATCAGAGGATTTGCGATACCTTAAATCATCAGCTCTGAATATTTGGTTTTTTGGATATGAATTCCCTGAGACGATAATGGTTTTTATGAAGAAGCAGATACATATTTTGGGTAGCCAGAAGAAGATCTCTGTCCTGGAAGTTGTGAAGAAACATGCTAATAAAGCCGTGGGTGTGGATGTCCTTATGCATGTGAAGGCAAAGGGTGATGATGGAGGTGCTTTAATGGAAGCCATATTTCAAGCCATCCATGCTCAGGCAAAAGCTGATGGGCAGGACTCCCCTATTGTTGGACACATGGCCAGAGAGGCTCCTGAAGGGAATCTTTTGAAGTCTTGGGAAGAGAAATTAAAGGGTTCAGGTTTCCAGCTTTCTGATGCTACCAACGGGTTGTCTGACCTTTTTGCTGTTAAGGATGCTGATGAGCTCATCAATGTGAAGAAAGCTGCATATTTGAACTTCAGTGTGATGAACAATGTTGTCGTTCCAAAGCTCGAGAATGTTATTGATGAGGAGGAAAAGGTCACCCATACTTCGTTGATGGAAGAGGTAGAGAAAGCCATCATGGAACCTGCTAGAGCTAATGCAAAGTTGAAGGCAGATGCTGTTGATATATGTTACCCCCCAATTTTCCAGAGTGGAGGGGAGTTTGATCTAAGACCTAATGCTACTAGCAATGATGAACACCTCTACTATGATTCTGCCAGTGTGATTGTATGCTCAGTTGGATCGCGATATAACAGTTACTGCTCAAATCTTGCTAGGACATACTTGATCGATGCCAATCCCTTGCAGACTAAGACTTATGAAGTTCTTCTTAGGGCACATGATGCAGCCATTAGTGCACTGAAGCCTGGCAATAAAGTGAATACAGCTTATCAAGCAGCCCTTTCAGTTGTTGAGAAAGAGGCTCCTCAATTAGTTCCAAATTTGACAAAATCTGCTGGCACAGGGATTGGTCTGGAGTTTCGTGAATCTGGTCTGAACATCAATGCTAAGAATGATCGCATAGTGAAACCAGCTATGGTTTTCAACGTGTCACTTGGGTTCCAGAATTTGCAAAATAACACCAAGGACCCAAAAATCCAAAATTTTTCTCTGTTGCTTGCAGATACAGTTATTGTAGGTGAACAAAGTCC
Source organism: Erythroxylum brevipes (assembly GCA_027479065.1). Taxonomy (NCBI): domain Eukaryota; kingdom Viridiplantae; phylum Streptophyta; class Magnoliopsida; order Malpighiales; family Erythroxylaceae; genus Erythroxylum; species Erythroxylum brevipes. The sequence continues at coordinate 2,426 of JANIHY010127929.1, forward strand.
AGAGGTTGTGACTTCAAAGAGCTCTAAAGCTATGAAGGATGTGGCTTACACATTCAATGAGGATGATGAGGAAGAAGAAAAAGCTAAGATTAAAACTGAAGCAAATGGTGCAGAGAACTTCATGTCTAAGACTACATTGAGATCTGACAATGGTGAGATCTCAAAGGAGGAACTTCGGAGGCAGCACCAGGCAGAACTTGCCCGTCAAAAGAATGAAGAGACTGCTCGGCGTCTTGCTGGTGGAGGAAGTGCAATTGGAGACAATCGTGCTGCTGCAAGGACTTCCAATGATTTGTTTGCCTACAAAAATGTGAATGATATCCCTCAAGCAAGAGACCTGATGATTAAGATTGACCAGAAGAACGAGGCTGTGCTTTTACCCATATATGGGAGTATGGTGCCTTTCCATGTTTCTACAATAAGGACTGTTTCTAGTCAGCAAGACACCAACCGAAGTTGTTATATTCGGATAATGTTTAATGTCCCTGGGACCCCCTTCAATCCACATGACTCAAATTCATTGAAGTTTCAAGGTGCTATTTACCTTAAGGAAGTCTCTTTCCGGTCCAAGGACCCAAGGCACATAAGTGAGGTGGTCCAGCTGATTAAGACACTCAGGCGGCATGTTATGGCCAGGGAATCTGAGAGGGCTGAGAGGGCAACCTTGGTTACTCAGGAGAAACTTCAGCTTGCTGGAAACAGGTTCAAGCCAATAAGGTTGGCAGACCTCTGGATCCGTCCTGTTTTTGGTGGCCGCGGAAGGAAGTTGTCTGGCACTCTTGAAGCTCATGTGAATGGGCTCAGATACTCTACAATTAGAGCTGAAGAGCGTGTGGATATTATGTTTGGTAACATTAAACATGCATTTTTCCAACCTGCAGAGAAGGAGATGATCACTCTCCTCCACTTCCATCTTCACAACCATATCATGGTTGGAAACAAGAAGACCAAGGATGTGCAATTTTATGTTGAGGTGATGGATGTGGTTCAAACTTTGGGGGGTGGAAAGAGGTCTGCCTATGATCCTGATGAGATTGAGGAAGAACAGAGAGAGAGGGATCGGAAGAATAAGATCAATATGGATTTTCAAAACTTTGTGAATCGATTGAATGATCTTTGGAGCCAGCCCCAATTTAGGAGCATGGACCTTGAGTTTGATCAGCCTTTGAGAGAGCTCGGCTTCCATGGTGTGCCTTTCAAGGCATCATCTTTCATTGTTCCTACTTCAAGCTGCTTGGTTGAGCTTGTTGAGACTCCATTCCTTGTTGTCACCCTGAGTGAGATTGAGATTGTAAATCTGGAAAGAGTTGGGCTTGGGCAGAAAAACTTTGATATGACAATTGTGTTTAAGGACTTCAAACGAGATGTCCTAAGGATCGATTCTATCCCATCAACAGCACTTGATCGCATTGAGGAATGGCTGGACACAACAGATATCAAGTATTATGAAAGCAGGTTGAATCTGAACTGGCGGCAGATATTGAAAACAATCACAGTTGACCCGCAAAGCTTCATTGATGATGGGGGATGGGAATTTTTGAACATGGAAGCTAGTGATTCGGAATATGATAATACAGAGGAGTCAGACCAGGGTTATGAACCATCGGATGCGGAGCCTGAGTCAGACTCGGTAGATGATGGCAACGATAGTGAATCACTGGTGGAGTCTGAAGATGATGAGGAGGAGGAGGATTCGGGGGAGGATTCAGAAGAAGAAAAGGGCAAGACATGGGAGGAGTTGGAGAGGGAAGCAAGCAATGCAGACAGGGAGAAAGGTCACGAGTCAGATAGTGAGGAGGACAGGAATAGAAGAAAGATGAAGGCTTTCGGGAAGTCTCGAGCTCCTGCTCACAGCAGGATGCCCAAGCGTGCCAAGTTCAGATAAATTCTGATACGAGATGTATATTTTCCTTGGTACTCATTTCCCTGCTTTTGGTGTTGATCTCTCTAAACAAGTAGCAGCAGCTGCTGGCTGCTGCCTTAGAGAATAGTAGGATGCAGATGTTCTAACCTGGCATTGGATTGGAACTCATCTGGCGAGAGGTAGTTTTAGAAGTAAAGCTGTATTAAAGAAAGTTGGTAGGACTAGGAGCCACGAAGCGCATTACTATGTACTTGTAAATTAGTCATATTACATTACGTAAATGTTGTTGTAAAGCTGTATTAAAGAACGTTGGAAGTACTAGGAGCCTCGGAGCATTACTATGTGCTTGTAAATTAGTTACATTACATTAGCGTAAATGTTGTTGTCAGGATTGTATTATTATTCACGCATGACCTTATCCTCCTGCATGGGATTCTGATTCCCGGTCTTAACTAGGGTTATGTATCAGCAGAAAGATCACGTGATGACATGTGGCTTTCGGATTGCATGAGATAAGATGAGAAGGCAATATGTATAAAGAAATGTATTAACTTGATGATTAGTTATTTTATTATCCCATCGGTGGTGGCACATTGGACGGTGAAAATCTCCTGTCTTCCAGCTGTTAGTAAAAATAAAAAATTTGTCACTAAAAATGGTAAAGAATGAGACATTACATAGGGTTAATACAGAATTTCTCTTAAGTCAAATAAACAATCAAAGAATAAATAGAACTCATCAGACAAATTGTTAAGGTTGATGCTCCGGAGGAATTTCAGAGGACACCATCAGACTGCATCACATATTCTCATCTGGAAGCTTAAAGAGACATGGGTAATTAGAAGCATTAGAGGGGCCTAAATGATTAATTTCTGTAGGTAGGTTTCAAGCCCCTTCATCATTCACAATGTGCACTTTAGATTGCTTAGGGAAATCCAGTAAACAGATCCTAGCTAGTTGATTTTGTATTAAGGGACAGTCCAGTTATCAAAACAAAGGCTAGCTAACTTTCCATTGCCAAATTTGCAAGTAACATACTTCTCTATTTTGCACTTCAGCCTTATCAATTGGCTTAGGAAGTAAGAATAGGAGGGCTTAGCATTCCAAAACCATATGCTATTTTCCTTTCATAAAGTACCTGTTAATCCATCTTAGCTAAAAGCAGTTTTTTTTTTCTAGGAGAATTGATCAAAACCTCTTTAATATTAGAATTTTGTTAGTAGTCCTCAAAAGAATGAATCCCCAAACCATCTTTTTCCTTGGGCAAACATACTTCAACCCATTTCACCTTAGCTTGACTTATATGTCCAGTTTGACCCTGTTAGAATTTTCTTAAAATTCTTTCGATGCTTTTTGTTAGATTTTTAAAGGAGAAAATTTGTGAGCTTCAATAAATATGTAGGTAGTTTATGACTAATTTAAGAAGTTAGCTTAAGAGAGCTCTCTGTTCACCCATGAGCCAATTATTTTCTAGATCTTCTCCAAGTTTAATCTTCTTATAGATATGGGGAGACCTAAATAGAGCATAGGGGGAACTTTCAAGTCATACAAATTATTTCTCCAACACAAGATTCCAAATTGCTCACTTTATTAGATAAAAAGTAATGACTTTTGCTTAGGTTAATCCTTAAACTAGAAAGAGTTTTAAATTGGAAAATAAAATCCATTAGAAGCTGGATAGATTCCAAGAGTGCTCCATAAAATAAAACCAAGTCATCAATAAACATAGGTTGGTTAAAAGAAGCTTTTTACATTTGAAGTGGGATTTAAACTTGAGAGCTTTCCCTGTATTATAGTTAATCAGTTGAAACAAAGCCTCTATGGAAAGAATAAAAAGGTAGGGGATAAAGGATCTACTTGCCTTATTCTCTTTTTCCTTTAAATTTTTTTTAGGGAGTACCATTCACCATAACATTAAATGAGGTGGAAGATATACATCTTTGATCTAACTAATAGAAGTATCAAGGAAACTCAAAATACTCATATGGTGAAATAAGAATTCCCAACTAGCAAAATTAAAAAGCTTTTGTGAAAACTCAATTTTATAAGGCAATTAGGTGAGGAATTCTTCCTGGAATAGCTTTTAACAGTTCCTGGACAATCAAGATGTTATCTCCAATATTTCTACCCTTTATAAAGCACCCCCCTCGTTTTCACTAATTATGAAGTTGAGTACTCTTTTAAACCTATTAGCAAAGATTTTACCAATAGGCTTGAAATCATCAAATAGTGATGGGGCTAGAGCATTTGGGAACTGGGCATAAGAAAGTCTTGTTTATTTCCTTGAGGAGGGATCCATAAGCAAAGAATTTTAATACAACTCGCTTTACACAAAAACCAATCCCATTCCAACCTTTTTGGTAAAAACAATCATTTAATCCATCTGGCACAGATGTTTTGTTGCCATTAAGTTGAAATTTTTTTTGCACAATTTCTCTGCCATCAATAGTCTTAATTAGTTCTAGGGAATCTATGTGTGAGATTATCTTCTTGATGAATGAGCTTAACATATTGGAGGATAGAGATGCATCTAAACTAATACCAACTAGGTTCTTAAACTAATTAGTAGCCTCACTTAGTAAGTCACTCTGCTTTATTAGGATTCTTCCATCTTTAGTAAGAATAGAAGAGATTATGTTGTGATTTCTCCTTACAACTAGAGAGTTATGAAAAAAAACTTGATGCATTTGTCCACATTTTTAATCAAGTTAATCTTGGATCTTTATTGGATTAGACAAAAGTGGTTCTTGACAGCTCTTAAGAAATTCTCTAAGTCATTTTCCTTCTTTCATAACAACCTAGGGTCACTAGGATGAGTAACAATTGATGTTTGCGCAGTAGTTAAGACCTCCTTAGTTTTATCCATGGTTTCCTTTCTATTAAGGCCTACTCTGGCATTAAGTTTTTCCAATTCCCCTTTGATTGCCTTCAATTTTTGTACACAAATGTATTGTTTAGTACTAATATCAGGTAGTTCTATGCCTTTTAGAATGGCTTCATGAAACCCTTTAACCTCAACTAAATAGTTGTTAAACCTGAATGGAGCATGCCTAGTAATATTCTTTAGGAGGCCTTTTATTTTGATAGGGGTGTGATCATACTAAGAGGATCCATAAAAACAGCCTTACTTTTAAGGAAAACATTTAGCCAATCATAATTCACCAAAGCCCTATCTAATTTCTTCCTTATGAACTAGTTTGAAAGATTGTTTATTGGACTATGTAAATAGTTTACCCTCCTGTTTTCGATCAATCACTCCTATACTTTCGACATAGTTTTTGAAGTCATAAAAAAAGTTTCTTAAGCTAAAATTTCCTTCAGGTTTGGTTTGTACATAGTAGAATTAAAGTCTCCACATATCAACATGCTCCTGCGTATGTAACACTCGTAATATTCAAGCTATTCCACAATGGGGAACTTTGAAAGTCAAGTTAAAGCCATAGATAATAGATGCAAAGAAGGATGTATTCTCATTCACTACAAAAAAAATATAGATTAGCGACGAAAACTTAGCAACGGAAAAATTTTCATCGGCAATTAGCGACGAAAATATGCTTTCCGTCGCTAAAATTAAGTGATTTAACGACGGTTCTAATATTAGCATTAGAAGTCCCAAATTAAGGTTCCATCATCTACCGGAAGGATCTGTTTAAAGGTAGAATCTGAATTGTTTGCAGAATTATTAAAATCATTCTCCTCCAGTCCCATCAAGTCAATATAATCTCCATTTTTAAACATCTTTCCAACAGGTTTTCACATCTTCTCTTGAGCTTTAATAGAGGGCCTCCGGTTGTATGAAACTTTAACATTATCCTCCAGTAGGTCTTCTCTCAGTTTCATGATTAGAATTTAGTCGGGAAGCTTATAAGAGATGTCCACTCCCATACACATTCTAGCATAAATAATTATTTTCCTCTTAGTTATGTTCTCGTTCATACATATTGGTTTCCTAAAAAAGCTGGCCAATAACCTAAACCCCTTGGTTGTCCGGTATTTTAATGGGATGTTGTGAATGTTTATTTATAAAGGAATACTACTGACTTTAATATTTTCCATCTTGGTTCTAGGTTGCCAAAAGTTGGAAAAATAGGAGAATTTGAACTATATGTCATGGCCCTCTTTTTTTTTTTTGTAGACTACGAGGTGTCCTAAGAGGGTCTCAACTATTAGAAGACACCTTTAAGTCATCCACTTTTAGACTAATTCTCGCTCGAGTCAGATAGGTCTCTTGCGGGAGGCAAAACTCTGACCCCAAATTTTAAACGACTACATACGTAAGCGATATATCATGGCTTTCTTTAACTATCTATAGTGATGCAACTTTTGAGGAAATATTAAATAAAAGGAGATTACCCTCAAAGAGGAGAACTTTGAGACTGTGTCCTTTCAAAGGTTCAAAACTCATTTTTGGATTAGGGAGGAAATCAAGTGTATGAAGAAATCTACAAGTGTAGCCTCCTAACTCTAAGCGCCTTCCTTTAATATAATAGGTTTGGCACTACAATACTCCTATCATTCAGCTCAATGGGTGGGAAATAGTGCAAGGTGATGTTAGGAAGGTCACCTATAACCTACTTCTAACTCTTGGACAAGTTGACTGGAGGGCTATTTAGGGGGTAGATAGGTGATTATGAAAAGGAAGGAAAGTGGGATGGATTTGGTTGTGAGATGGATAAGGAATAAGATGATGAGGTGTGCTGGGGCATTTGGTAATGCAGCCTAGAGAGTACTGGAGAGGGGGGAAATCATTTATGTTTGTAGCCTGCATTGGCAGAAAAGCTAAGGGCACAGTTACTAAAAGGGGTAGTAAGACTCTGGCAAAAAAATTGCTTCGCTAAGATTGCAAGTCAGAGACAGTGAAAATTAAGGGCACAGTTACTAAAAAGAAGAGCAAGTCTCAGGTAGAAAACTGCTTTGCTAAGATTGCCGGGATTACCCTTATCGTGAAAACAAGCTAAGCAAAAGTTTTCAGGAAGGAGGGAAAGTAAAGGGTGAAGAAGAAATGCAGAGAGCAATGGTGTTGCTGAAGGTCTCTTAAAGAATTGATGCAAACGTAAGAAGGTTTAATAAGGGTTTAGGTAATGGTAAAGGTGAAATGTAGACGAGGGAGCTGGTTTGTACAGTAGTTGTGAAGTTCGGTTAGGGAGACGACAGAGTGTGTAAGTTTGTCCTTAAGCAAAAATTAGAAAAAGGAAAAGTAGTAACTAATTTTTATATTGCACAAACTACGTCTTGTTCCATGTTTATATTCATCGCCTTCTTTTGTATTCCTCCATTGGCATTACCACGCTAAATGTGGCAATGCATAGTTGTTAATGTTTTCTCCACTACACCATCCTATTAATTCCAACTAAACATGATTACTGGGCACAATTGCTACTTTAATCACGTCCACGAACAAACCGGCCTAGACAGCTCAACCATCTCCTTATTATTATTATTATTATTATTATTATTATTATTTGCATAAAATGGGAGTTACCACTTACATAATAAAGCGAGGGAAGCTAAGCCCAACAATATCCTTGAAGAGGACTAAAAAGCACCCATAGGGTACAGTTACACAAGTGGTAATGCCTAGATTAAAGGAAACTGCAAAGTTCGCGAACCAGTCGACACTTCAATTGGCTTCCCTGTAGATATGATGAGGGAGGACCGTCCAGTTATGGGTGAGGAGTGCGTGAATGCCAAGGAGAAGGGGATTGGTCGAGGAAGCACGGGAGGCTGGGTCAGAAATAGAACACAACGCTGTCTGAGAGTCGATTTCCAAGATCACACGGTGGTATCCGAGGTCCCGAGCGAGGTGTAGGCCAGTGAAAACCCCCCACAACTCAACGGTAAAGGAGGAGCATCATCCCAGGTTGTAAACAAAGCCTCCAAGTCAGACACCTGTGGGGCCACGGAGGAGGCCGCCAGTGGAGGCCACTCGGGGGATAGTCTTACTCATTCCGTTCGTGTTCAGTGTCACCCACACCTGAGGTAGTGAAGTCCAACCAATGTACTGTTCCTGTCGAGACTGCCATTCAGGGACGAGGCACTCTTGCCAGATCGCAGCTAGAGTAAGCTGCTGGATCCTCTTAGAATATCTCGTGTGCAACCCAAAAAAAAAAGAAGGAAGTGTCATCCGTAATTGTAATGTAATGAGCCGACTCTGTTATTTATATGAGTTTAGTTAATCTTGTCCGTCTCACATTTGCGCTACGTAGAAAGAGGAACAATAAAAGCATGTGAAGCATAACTATTTGATACCTAAATTCGATCCTCCAACCAAGCACATCAGCTGTCCTGTCAGTCGAACTAGCGTGTTCTTTAGAAACACGTACCTAGCCCTAGAATGAATCAGATTGGTACAGCAACGGTCCATGGAAGATGGAACTGAAGATCGAAGAAGCCGCAAAAGAAAATAAAAATCAAGTTATTAACAGTTAGTTTCATTTCATGTATATAGCCGATGCCAAGAGACACTTATCTGATTCATTATCTAAAGCTTATAAAATTATAATTAGCATAAACATTCTCTTGTCATTCATGTTAAAGAAAGGGTTGCTGCTGACATCCATGCTTCGTGATTCAGAGATGGCCGGTGCTAGTTAGATACTAGATGTGTGGTTCCGTAAGTGCCAACTAGGACACAAGCCCTTCACCATGTCGCTTTCACCCAACATATAGTCGTTTTTTCGGTGCTTCCACCCCGGCAAGAGTTCATGATTGGTCGGTCACTGATTAGTTTTAGTCCCCACCACCTTCCTATAAACCCACCTTCACTTCCCATCACCTCTCTCACACACATCAAACGCTCTCTACTCAACACAAGGGTTTTTGTTTCTTTCGGGAAAAAAAAGGAAACAACAAAAAGACAGCAAAGCAATGGAGGGCAAAGAAGAAGATGTTAGATTGGGAGCCAACAAGTTCACCGAAAGACAACCAATTGGCACGGCGGCTCAGAGTCAAGATGACAAGGACTACAAAGAGCCACCGCCAGCTCCGTTGTTCGAGCCTGGTGAGATTTACTCCTGGTCCTTTTACAGAGCTGGGATTGCTGAGTTCATAGCCACCTTTTTGTTTCTGTACATCACCGTCTTAACAGTCATGGGTGTTTCCAAGTCCCAAACTAAATGTTCGACTGTGGGCATTCAAGGGATTGCTTGGGCCTTTGGCGGCATGATCTTTGCCCTCGTTTACTGCACCGCTGGAATTTCAGGTTCATAAACACATATATGATATATGCTTGCAAACTGTACTTGTGAGTCATGGTACGAATGCTAATGGTGTTCTTTTCTCAGGTGGTCACATAAACCCTGCTGTGACTTTCGGGCTGTTCTTGGGGAGGAAACTGTCGTTGACAAGGGCCTTGTACTACATGCTGATGCAATGCCTTGGTGCCATTTGTGGAGCTGGTGTTGTGAAAGGATTCGTGGGGAAGGCTCAATTCGAGTTGTTGGGCGGTGGAGCAAACGCCGTGAACAGTGGTTATACCAAAGGTGATGGTCTCGGCGCTGAGATTGTTGGTACCTTTGTTCTTGTATACACCGTCTTCTCTGCCACCGATGCCAAGCGCAGTGCCAGAGACTCTCATGTTCCTGTAAGCCATATACGTTTATCTAATCATTTTAAACTGAATGATTTCTTTGATAGAATTACTCGGATGTGTTAAGCTTACATTCCATGCATTACTCTTTTGCAATTGGTTATCGCATCAAGGACAAACTGATGAAAGTTAATTTGCGATGATCTTTGTGGCAGATTCTAGCACCGTTGCCAATTGGGTTCGCAGTGTTCTTGGTGCACTTGGCCACCATCCCAATAACCGGAACAGGTATCAACCCGGCACGTAGTCTTGGTGCGGCCATCATCTTCAACAAGCGCAGTGGTTGGGATGATCACGTATGTTATTGCTGACTCAACTATATCTATAACTTTCTTACATTTCTTAGTTTAATTCTTCCATTAATTAAATTGCTGATTGTATGTTACAGTGGATTTTCTGGGTCGGACCATTCATTGGAGCAGCACTTGCAGCTCTCTACCACCAAGTTGTGATCAGAGCCATTCCGTTCAAAAAGTGAGGTGTGATCATCGACAAAATGGTCCCTAACGAAGATAAAAGACTAGTATCTGTCAGTTTTTCCTCTGCCGTGGCTGTTTGTGGATCATGTATTTGCCGTGTCTGAAGGGCCTTTTCCTTTCTCTATTTTGATTTCTTCTTTTTGGTTTCAAGGAAGGGATGATTGAAGTTTGGCAATGCTAAGTGTATGGTTGCCAGTGCATGAAATGTCATTTTCATCTTACCGACCAAAACCTACTACAATAGGTTGCTGCTATTTAAAGTGATGTTACCAATTTGTCTTTTTCTTGTAAGTCATGGACCCTTACCTATCGCTTTCCAAAAATAATAAATATCCCTTAAGATTATTCCAGCATAAAATATTGGTAATTATGGTTATTGTTTGTTTAAGATGATTAATTACTAAAAATTCTTATCTAGAGCTTATCTGCCATATATTAATGAAACGATGAGTATTATCTAAGAGTTCTTTTTCACCGACATCATTAATTTTTTGCTTAAATTTACATCTAGTATAAGGTCATTCTTTTAAATAAACTCTTATAAATTGACTCAGTTCATTTGGTTTATTAGTTAAATTAAAAAATTTCGTAATTTAAATCTTCATAATCAATCATGAATTCCACTTGGTTAAAAATTAAACTAAAAAATACAAATCAAATTAATATTTAATATTTATTTTAAATTAATTTATGTTCATATAACATCGTATTATTTTAATGTTATCTTAATTATGAATTTTTATATTATATTATATATTTGATTCAAAATAAAAATAATAA